>JAMKCH010000537.1:0-48748 GCA_023653785.1 Ophioderma brevispina | reverse complement strand
TATTCTTATGGGGTCATCGCTTTTTATCCATTTTCTTAAGTTAATTTTGTTTGAAGTTCAAAATGTTATTTAAAGGACACCAATTTTCCTTGCTAAGATGACATCCAACCTACAAGTTAGTAATAAAAATACTTTTTTTCTTAAAAGATATACCTTCAGATAGTATTCTTATGGGGTCAGCTCTTTGTCCAGTCTCCTTTTCATTTAATTTTGGTACGATATTCAGAATTTTAAAGCTGGATAGTTGAAAGGGCACTAATTGAACTTGCTAAGATGACATCAAACCTCTACAGTTTGATAATAAAATCCAAACATGTACTTTCAGTGTTTTTCAGTTTTCCAGAGACCCCCCATTTTAGGGCTATTTCAGTTCCAGAGACACCACTTGTTTATGTACAAGGCCATATTCTCCAGATTTTCTTCAAAGAAAACTCGCAATTGAGGGAATCGCGTTTATTTTCTGAAACTTTTGGAAAACCTAGTTTCCAGACCATTTTTGGGCCTCAATCACTCAAGACCTCAAAAGTTGAGACACCCCCCCAGGATTGTACTATCACAATATTTTCAGTACACAGTAAATTTCATTATATTTCATAGTTAATATTTAGTGTATGTTACTGTAAAAAATATCCTGCCAAACAAATACTTCAAACTAAAGATACAGGCACTATACCTGTTTGACCATGATATGATGTGACAGGTTAATCTGCTGCGCAGGATGTGCATTAACCCATGATGTGTGTTGCTTTGGGTGAGTGTTTTGGCACCAATTTTCACCAGGCCCCAAAGGGTAACATTACAAAAGAGAATTCCAGATCTTGATCAAACCAAAATTAAGGCCATTTTGTAACTTATTCCACAACCTGTTTCCTCCTCCAAACTTTTTCACAAGGAGTAGAGATTTTAAATCTCTGAAGTATTGGGCGTTGGCGCGGTAATGGACAATTTTGACCCTCTTTAAAATTTAGTATGTTGTAAGTTTGTCTGCTGAGTAAGACGAAAACCTAGCTTACTCTAACTCTGACCCTAACCCTAATCCAAAACCTAATCCATAACCCTAACCCTATTCCATATCGTGATATTAGATCCCATAAACATCTTGCACTTCTGGACAAAAGCAGAACTGGCACAGATATCCTTGGGGGGTACAAAGCAAACTTAGAAGGGTGCCCAAAAATCGTGGACCTCATTAATGACTTCATATGCCCCGCCCCCTTTTTTGCCTATGGGCTTATTATTCAAAATGGGAAATTCCCATCAGAAACCTAATCATGTGTGGTATCAAATTAAAGCCATGTCACGCAATAAATATTGTCTTAAAGAGACTTGTAATATGGGTATATTAGCATTGGGGGTCCATTATAGGGTATAGGTCATAAAGGGTATTGGAGGTCAGTTGGTATCAAATTTCACCAATTTGGTATCAAAATTTCCTCACATGGCATGCATACAATAAAGGGCAGTTTCGTAATTATGTCAAACAAACATTTCACATTGTAAAAAAATAAAAATATTTGTTTTAAATTTACTTGATTTTTGTTTTATATCAAAGGTAAATACTATGTAGTTTCATGAACAAATAGGCCTAGTCAAATTTCACCAATAATTAGATTTTGCTGGATCCTTACAAAAAAGTGACATGCTGCCGCCGTATATTCCCCCAATGGTGCACTATCAAGCACCTTGTACTACTTTTTGATACTTTTTGATCCTATTTAAAACAGAGATGGCCAATTTGAAAGTTGTATAACTTCTTTTTTTAAACTTTTGTCTTTTAAGAATCTGTTGTTTCATTAATTAAGAAATTACAGCATTTTGTCGAGAAATGAACAGAAGTAAATATTTCTGCACGTACGTCCACAACGTTTATCATTGGGACATTTAACCCTAAAGATGACACTTTGATTTTTGTATATTTAATTTTGTTTCCTTCAGCTTAATTGCCATGATGTGTGTCTAAAACATACTCATAAAGTACACTTTTGTCTAATATTTCTTGTTAGAGTGTATTTCAAATATAATTGTTTCAAAATTTCAACCTGAATAATTACAAGTTCTGGGTCCCCCAGTCACTGGATACTTTCCATGACAATGCACACAAGTCCAAGAAAAAATCTTTGTGGCGATGGCGAGCCAACTTGCAGTTCCTAAACAATAGAGGTTCTTTCCTGCAACCATACTTAAGCAGTTCTCTACTTACCTTGAATATTTCCGGTAGCAAGATCTACTACCGTGTGTCCCAAACAAAACCGAATCATTTGTTGGCAATGCGCATAAATTTTGACCGAAATGCACGTGACTACTTATTCTTTGTTGTAAGGTAAGATGGGCCTGTTAGCTAATATTCACCTGAAAAGTTCATAAAGAAAGTCCATATTTTTAAGATATGACTCAAACAATCAAGTAACCCGAGAACCCCTGTTACAAAATTGAGGACTTTTTAACCCACAAGACTGGCAATGAAGAAAAGAATGCAAATATAATTGATTGCAATCAACATTTACTTGCCCCAATTAACCAATCTTGCAGGACAACTTCTACTGGGTCACAATGCTACTTAACTGCATTTATTCTATACTCCCCCGCCTAAAAAATCCGAACGTTGTTGAAATGGCCATCAACATACTCAAACTTGCTTTCAAAGACGCGCCAAGCCAGCTGGATAAATCTCTCAAACTTCCACATCATGCTTCGTTATCATTCATTAAAACGACACAGGTCAATAAGCAAACACCTTAACGCAAACAACGCTCCTGGCATTTTATTATAAATCACCGACATACCTACATACCTTTTTAATCAGTAATTTATACGTTCGGATTTGTTTAGGCGGGGAAGTATAATTTTATTTAAATGATAACGAGAGCATCAAGATGCTGTGGCTTACTCCAGAGGTGGGGCGTTGAGTTGTTGCAATGAGGTTAAACAACCCAATTAATTGACAATTCCCATATCCTAACTTCCCTTAACTGCTTTTTTCCACTTTTCAAAAATCACGGAGCGGACCCCGCGTTTTGTTTTTTTTGGGAAATATTGCCCTATAATTCGGGACAGAAAAGAGTAACGCTCCACCTTTTTTGCGTGATCGTCAGGTATGTATTCTTTTTCTTTCCTAAAAGGATGTTTGGGATATGGCCTATAGCCAGTGAAATTTTGTTCATTGTTAAGGCCAAAACAAAAAAATCAAGTTTATTTTAAAAAAAAAATGTTTTTTTCCCAGTATAGTCCAAAAACCTAATGTAAAATGCATTTTTTTAATTTTTTTTTAATTAAAAAAAAAATTGAAAAAGGCTTCCCAGAAATTGCTCTCAAATTGCTAAAATGGCCAATTCAAGACAGTTGCAAATCATACTTTGATTGTACCATTATTAGTTTTAAAAAACAAAAACTATTGATTTTTGATCACTTGGATATCTTATAAAATTGAAACTTCTATCATCTGTTTTTTGTCTTAACATGCAAATCTCCTCAGTAAATAAAGAAAAACAAACAAAATAAAGTAAATGGCTCCAAATTAAAATGCACGTGGCCTACTACAGGCAACAACACTTGAATCCCCTGCTGACGCCACTATTCCATCAACCACTGCTCCACCACCCATCACCTAACCCATTGGTTCCTGTATTCAAATCAAGTTACCCTCCTGACTATACCCCCACCCATCAACCCTCAACTCCGTCACAACCATGGAATACGAGGTTGTCCTTGCCAACCACTGATTTCAGTATGCCATCAACCAGGGGAAGCAAAACGCTACAAGACTACTAATCATAGGTTTAAAAACCTAATTTTTGCACAATTTATTGTAAGGATGTGGTATATCAGGGATTAACCATACAATATAGATGACCTTGAGGATTAGGAAGGGCTTGTGTATGTCCCAGGCCATGGAGATTAGTAACAGAATTATTTACAGTGACTCTTTAACTGGCTGTTTTCTCACTTTATTACAACTTTGGAAGAAAATGAATTTTCCTTCCATTTTGAACAATCTTCCCCAATTTTTCAATTTCCAAAAATTGTAAATAAAACCTACCTCCTCCTCTGTTTTGACCTGATAATATGGTCAGAATGGTCAGAGTTATTAAAACCCTGATTTTATGTTATAAAGCTAAATTGCTTTACATAGACGTTCCCCTTCCGGTCAGCCACCAAGCTCCCACCAATCAACCATTTAATAAAGAAAACATTCCCACCTGGTCAACCAAGTATTATTCACTGAGCCTGGTCAAACCAAGTACTTACAAAATTTGTCATAAGATCTCCTGCAACTTTTGGTTGGTCTTTTTTTTTTTCAATTTTGGGCTTTGTGGCTTTTCTTATTACTCGTTCAGCTGATATGTGACCCCGTACCCTTTTTGCGGAGGTGAAAAATTCAATGAGGCTCAGGACTTCTGTTAATCATGTTATTGTGTGAGGAATGTCAATGCCTGAAATACCTATTGTTCATTTCCATACATGAATGAATTGTATTTAATGCAGGTGAGTGGGTTATAAAACCGATTGTCCTCCAAAATAATCCGCTGTGGCAAGTGCATTGGGGATGATTTCTTGTGTCATGGTTTCTCCCATATCCTACTGAATTGAATAGGTCCAAACTCCAGGGGACCAACGTATCAACGCTCATCTATTTATAATAAACCTGTACCGGGGGGGGACCCTGATTGTGGCCCAAAAAATAGGGGGTCTCCGAACTAGGTTGTCCGAAAATTTAAGAAAATAAGCTGCTATCTCCTCATTCCAGCTACTTTTTGATCTGGGTTTTTGAAGAAAATTTTGGTAGAATTTGTCTTTTGACATGAAAAGTAGGGTCTCTGGAAATGGTCTTAAAAGGGGGGTCACTGGAACCATAAAGGTACCTATAGAGAAGGAGGGTGCTCCCAGAAATCTAATCTGTTAAAGTATGTGGTCTAAAGCCGTCTGAAACGCATTGTCCCCAAACAGTGAATGAACTGTCCATTGATACTCTCTTGCAAGAGGGCTTGATGTCATTTGTGTTATGCGACTCTTGCACTTGCCGAGGATCTCGCTTCTTCAAAAATCAATCGGAGGAAATGACCCGCTCGTGACCTACCCGGAATTCTTGGTATAAGAGACGATTTCTGCAGTCTCCCAGGGCAGCATACAATCGTTTCTTGTGCGGCCATTTTTTAATTTCTACACTTGTGTTGCTTCGCTGCCGCAAACCCGATCGTTTTGTGCGTTGCGTTAACATTCTACAATACAAATCTTCACGCAATAATTACCCCGCAAGTGACAAAATAGGACCATTTTTCATAGCTGTCATAATTATATTTTGCGGCAAGACCGGGGTTTTTAACACTTTAAAAAACGATGTAGAAAGAGTTCAGAAGTTCAATGAACTAGTTTTAGCGCTGGCCAAGCTGGGCCAGTATTTTTTTAGAGGGCAAAGAAAATAACCGAAGCACAAATGTGTTCTGCCTTATTTTTGCGCATTCCGCGTCTTTGACATGCACATTATTTTCATGACACTATGTAGGCTTAATTAAAGCTTAATGGCCATGATATTAACTAAAGTGCCTTAAAGCTTGGAAAATCATCATCAAGAATTGGGAAAATTCGCTGAAATCCATCCTCATCCGCCGTAATAAATCTCGTCCTTGTGTACACCATGTTTGTTTTTAAATTGCGGTGGTGGTGTGTTGCATTGTGGGACAATTTCCGCTAGTATAGCCCGTGAAAATCAATTGCCCGCGATCAATATAGCCCATTCCAATTGGTAATTGCTCATAACGAACATTAAATAATACAGGCTGGCTAGGTGCACCCGCCTTCTATATACTACCTCTAGCTGGAACTGAAAGAGACAGAAAATGAGGGACTTATAACTTAAGTGGTACATAACCACATACTTCCTCCTCATGTGAGAACTCCCCCCCACCAACCTGTACATTTAATTTGTTTTGCTGTCATACCCCACATTTTGAAACATTTTTAATTTTTATGTACCAACATTTTTTACCATTTAACTTTATTATTTCCAATTCACACACACAACACATGCACACAATGCAACCACACACACACACACACAAAAAAAAACAAAAAAAAAAAATGTACACCTACACATATTTCATAAAATAATGAAGTGGCATTCAAGGAAAAAAGAATAATTTTTTTAGATTGTCCTACAAAAGAAAACTTTCTAAATTTAAGAGGTAACATACTCACATGTGTGACCAAATCATGTTATTGCACTACCTATATCTACCTAGTTAAAATTACTATGGCAGCTATAATGAAGAACTGCAGACACTGTCATGGCCACTACTAGCCCAAACATAAACATCCAGGCCTACACAAGCACATGTGGTGTATACTTGACAGTTACTGACCGTGATGTCCAAAAATGGTTCCCGGTTTTTTGGTAGAAAGACCTTACTAACAATTCATGCAAAGAGTCGCCAGACACACAGGAACCAAGATAAATTGACTATGATTTTAGTCAACAAGAATGTGTTACAATTGGTTACAGGGTAACACTTTCTGTTCGTTTCTTGATAGTTATGCCCGTTTCTTTCCGGGGTCGTGCGCGGTGGGCGTCCCATTTCCAAGGGGGGTGAGTGTTGTTTGGCCGGGGCGTCACAGTTGACCATTTTGCCAGATCCCTCCGTGCCATCATACGCCCTGGTTTTGTTTTTCATACTGGTGGAGCTGGGAATAAAGTTTGATGAACAATTGATCTATCACCCAGCAATCTCTTATAGACTTACTTTTTTCGTAAGCCAATAATAAAACATTCATTAATTGGTGATAAAATTTTTCAAGAAGATATAAACTATGACTAAGTCCTAGACAAACTCCCACATTACATAAATTAGAAATGCCTTGGGCTGCAACTTGCTTTTACTGGAAAATATGTTACATTCCAACTTTAATGAAGTAAAACCTATGTTTTCAACACAAAACTCATAACAATTCATATATATTCATCTGTCATTAAATTTTTAGGTTACGATAACTCTTTGTGTGCGTCAAAAATGTGATGAATATTAGCTCTAATCCAATGCAGTCTATTTGGACATACGAAGATTTTGTTGATCATACATTCCTCCTAATTCGATCTTTTACGTGTGTTAAAATGCATGTTTTTTAGCTGTTAATTAACAACCAAGGGAAACATTCATTGTTCAGCGCTTATCAAAAATCATATCGGAGAAATGACCCAGCGTGACTACGCCGGAAGTCTTGGTAGAAGAGACTATTCTGCAGGTCGTTTTCCAGGGTCAGCCATCGATTTTCTTGCGCCCCATTTTTAAATTTCTACACTTGTGTTGCTGTTCTTCGCTGCCGCAAACCCGATCGTTTTGTGACTTTGCTTTAAACATTCTACAATACAAATCCGTTTCACGCCATATCTAACCCCCACCCAAGTGACAAAATATGACAATTTTTCATAGCGTCATAAGTATATTTGGCGGGCAAGACCGGGGGTTTTTTTTAACACTTTAAAACGATGTAGAAATAGTTCAGAAGTGCAATGAACTAAGTTGTAGCGCTGTCCAAGCGGGCCAGTAATTTTTTTAGGCAAGAAAAATAACCGTAAGCACAATGTTTCTGCCGCATTTTTCGCATTCGGCGTCTGTTGACTGCACATTATTTCATTACACGATGTATATGCTTAATTTAAAGCTAGGACATGATATTAACTAAGCTAAAGCTGAACTCCTCATCAAATTGGAAAATTCGCTGAAATCCAACCCTGCACCTGCCGTAATAAATCTCGTCCTTGTGTACCACCATTGTTTTGTTTTATAAATTGCGGTGGTGGTGTGTTGCATTGTGTGACATTTCGCTAGTATAAGCCCGGTAAGAAAGAAATCATTTGCCTCGATCAATATCGAGCCCATTCATTGTAATGCTCATAACGAACATTGAATACTACAGGCTGGCTAGGTGCAACCCTCCCTTCTATATACTACCTCAGCTGGAACTGAAAAAAGAGCCTGAAAATGAGGGACTTATAATTGGTACATAACCATACTTCCTCCCAAGTTGAGAACTCCCTCCCCCCCCCCCAACTGTACATTTAATTTTTGGCTGTCATAACCCACATTTTGAAACATTTTTAAATTTTTATGTACCCCTTTTTTACCATTAAAAACAGTTAATTCCAATTCACACCCAAGCACTGCACACATGCAACCACACACACACACACACACAAATGTACCATACACCATAGTTCATAAATAATGAAGTGGCATTCAAAGGAACAAAGAATAATTTTTTAGTTTTCATACAAAAGAAAACTTTCTAAATTTTTAAGAGGTCCATAATTCCATGTGTGCAAAAATCATGTTTATTATTGCCACTACCTATATATACCTAGTGAAAATTACTAGGGCATTGCTATCTGAAAGAACTGCAGAGTGCAGGGTCACTCTCTAGCCCAAACATAAACATCCAGGCCTACACATAGCACATGTTTTGTATTATGTATTATGACTGATGTCCAAAAATGGTTCCCTGTTTTTTGGTAGAGACCTTACTAACACTGCATGCAAAGAGTCGCCAGACAACTTCAGTGAACCAAGAGTATTGACTAATGATTTTAGTCTAACAAGAATGTGTTACAAGTGTTACAAGTGTAAACACTTTTCTGGTGCGTTTCTTCTTGATAGTTATGGGCCTGTTGTCTTTCGTGTTAATGTTATTCCAAGGGGGGTGAGTGGTTTTGTGCCCTATAGACCTTTTGCTCAACCTCCTCCATATAACTGTTTGTTTTCATACTGGTGGAGTAATGGAAATAAAGTTTGATGAACGTATTGATCTATATTTAAATATGCGTAATTACATTCCATTTCAAAGACAAAATAAAAAAAATAAAACACTTAATTCAATTGGTTGATAAAATGTTTCAAGAAGATATAAAATGTTCATGAACGAAGTCCTAGACAAACTCCACATTACATAAATTATAAATGCATTGGGCTGCAACTTGTGTTACTGAAAATACTGTTACATTCTGAACTTTAGAAAGTAAAACCTATGTTTTCAACACAAAACTCAATAACAATATCAGTATATTCATCTGTATTAAATTTTAGGTTACGATAAACTTTTGTGTGCGTCACAAAATGATGATGATGATTAGCTCTAATCCAATGCCGTCTATGTGGACAATCGAAAGAGTTGTTGATTATACATTTCTAATTCGATCTTTTAAGTGTGTAAAAATGCATGTTTTTTACGTTATACCAATGGAAAAATTCCTATGTTAATATTTGTTGCAGGCAACCTGTCTTTTGAAAAAAGGGAAAATGGTAGCTTAGGACTAGAGATGCATATGGTGGTTCGGACTCGAAAAAGTGCAGTGCCGTATTGTAGTTATAGCTCTCATTGGTTAAAGGTCCTGCAGGTTACTGATTTCGGGGTATCTTTTAAACAAATATTGACTCTACCCTTTTAAACTTTTCAGGAATATTAGCTAACGGTCCAATCTTACCTTACAACCAAAGAATAACTAGTCACGTACTTTTGTTTCAAAACTTATGGCGCTGTCACCAAGTGTGACGTTTTTTGGAAACAACGGTATAGCTTCAGGTGTTTCAAATCTGAGAGGTAGCTAGCAGTTAACCAGAGCCTTTAAGAGCTGGAGCATTTTGATGTCCATGCGGGGAGAACTTATCATAGCTTTTTGATAACCCAGAATGAATCAAATCCCCACTGACATTTTCAGGAAACAATTCAGTGCATGGAATGTGAAATCCTTATAGTTCCTGGCAAAAGAATTAGGATGCTAGTGCTTCAAGCAATCTGTGTCTAGACACGAAATCCTGGTGGATGCGAGTGCACGTCAATATCACAGCAATCACTATATGATATAAGAAGGAAGGTTGCGGCCTTTGTCATCATATTAGTCTTGTTCAAGATATCCCTTTATGCACGGAAAGTCTGTAACATACGTATTACATTCCTCAAAAGCCCAATAATCTCGTCTTTTCAATTGTAGTTCCGAATGACAATAATGGTCGGTGGTGAAATTATATAGACGGCCTGACCAAGGTACATGATCTACAGTCTCCAATCTAAAAAAAGATCCATCAAAAGTATTGTGAGCTGCAAAGATTGTTGAAGCTTGGCCCAAGTATAAGTACGGAGACCTGATGGTTGCGCCAGGTCCTTGTCATGTGACAGCTTTCAGAATTTTGACCCACCCCAAAAAAATAGACTTTCAAAACGGCAAAACCGGGCTTCTTACAGACTTGTCAAAAGATCATCAAGACATGTTGCCAATATGTGCCCACAGCACAGATCACATTTCTCTGTGGAGGCCAAGAAGTGTGTTCCGATATGCTGTGACAGTCAACAAGGAGACTCTCACATTTCTCTTTCATTGTTTTGTTTGTTAGTTGTCTTTTTTTAAGAGATTTCATTCATTATGTGCCGAGTTCCTGGATAGTGATTTTCTACAGTTTGAACATAGGAAAGAATGCATGTGCTTCAAGTATTATCCTGCTTTTTCACATGGGCAGTATTCAGTGCACGATGGTGGTTGGGTACTTCTGTAGCAGTTTCGGAAAGTGTAGGTTCAATGGTATTGGCCCTTTCAATTGTTAAAGTTCCTTCCAGAAAGAAATCCATACCCAAAATTGGGATTATCGTAAGAACTGTACTCTGACACCATCTCATTTTTACCACAAACGTCATGTATTCATGCTATGACTACACTTTTCTGGATTGCCCGGTTGCTCATAACAACTAATTAAACACCAAGGGTGGCAAAGTCCATGCATTTTTTGAAAGTTGCCAATGTACAATGACACTAAAAAGGTCAAGACCTTTAATCACATTTTACCCATAGTTCGGTAACTAAAGTACATATTACCGATACTTATGATTTGAAAGGGCATTTAAGCTAACTTTCAACGAAATCAAACCACTTCATATGACTGATCTATTTAGATCCAAGATGGCCGCAAGATGGCCGCTAATAACAGTTCAAGGTCTCCGTGGTAAAATTTGTCCAATTGCTTCCAAAACTGGTTTTAAAATTGGTTCATTTGGTCACACTGAGATACTAAATTGTATATAGGATTCTTTTTTTGCAGTTCATATCGAATTAGCGGTTTATAGGTGTTACCTCACATAGCCCCAGGTCCATTTTGCATTTAATTATTGCAACAAAATTATATATTAATTTTGAATTTAATGTACTTTAAACAGTAATAGTTATAACAAACGGCTAAATCTAAAATTTTACCCCATTGTCTGACCTGGACATATTTTGCATCATAACAATTAAAGTACTCCAGATAGAGAAAACTCATACCTTTGTATCCTCGAAAGGTGTGATGAACCCTTCTTTCGGCACATTTCGACCTTTCAATATTTTAACCCTCGTATAAACTTGCCCCATACATACTCTACTATTTGATCTTTGGTAAAACGTTGATATCGTGCTTTCTTAACGGTTTTCAATACAATCGGGAGAAATAGATTATGTTGCAATTAGTTATGAGTCATTATGTTTCCTAATTTAATGGCTATCAATAACCTGAAAAATATGCGCAAGTGAATATTAATTGTATAATTAAATTCCAATTTATACATGAAACTCAAGTTGTACCAGTACTGTGCGTATACTAATAATACAGGGGCCGTGGTTATGGACAGTAGTATTGCAGTCAAATAGGGTGGGGCTTCTCACATGCAATGTTATAACATAAACCATTGGAGTGACCAATATGATATCACATTTTGATTTGACAATTTGACACCAAACCTTAAACTACGGTTATCTCCAACAACACTGGTCAATGGTAGCGTTTGACCTTTATGACCCCAAACTTACCTCTACTCCAAAGATTCAAATATTTTGATCATGTTAGCCACGATCAGTCTCAAGCATAATTTGATACCAAATTGATATGATTATGAAAGTAATTATTTAACATTACTACGAAATATTGTTAATAAAAATATTTTTACTATTTTATGACGTCATTATTATGGTCGAATTTTTGGGCACCCCTTCTGAAACTGCTTTACATACCCCAAGGAAGTTTTGTGCCAAGTTTTCATGCTTTTGTCCAGAAGTGCACGATCTTGGTGAAAATTATGACTTATTCTACTTCACTAATACCCTAATCCATAACCTTACTATCTCACACCCTAACACTAATCCATAACCCTAATCCAGAACCATGACTATTCTAAAACCCTAACCCATCCATAACTCTAAACCTATTCCATAGCCTAATCCTAATCCATAACCCTATCCGAACCATAATATAATCCAGAAGATAGAACCTAATCCATAACCATAACTCATTCCCTACCCTAACCCGTATTCCATAACCTTTACTCTATTCCATCACCCTAACCCTATTCCATAAGCCCTATCCTAGAATCCAGCCATAACTATAATCCATAGCCCTAACCCTAATCCATAACTTACCCTAATCCATAACCATAATCTATATCCACTTTAACCTAACCTATTTCCTAACCCTAATCCATGACCCTAACCCCAACCTAATCAGAGTACTGTTACCGACTACACAGACATCTCCTCACAACACAGGCCTCTAAGACAAGTGTGACATGAACATCTACCTAAACAGAAGAACCCCGCCAAAATCAAATCAAATTTGAACTTTTTTTTTTTGGTTTCTTTTAGGTTATATTTGACATACCCAAATGGAATTACATACGCAAATCACAAAAATAGCACCTTTAATACAAAATGCTGGACTCAAGTCAAACTTTCCTACAGCCTCTCCTGTGACTTCAAGGAATATGTACTGCATAGTACATTTTCTCCCTTACAGATAGGTATGCCTAATTCCTTGAGCCAACCCTTGTTGCAACTAGTGTCTTGAGGTCAGATGCACTACTTTATTTCATGTAGCATGTATGAACCAGTGCCATGCATTGTCTTTTGGTCATATTATGCTGATGCATGGAAATCATTTTTGACTATTACCCCCTGGGCTCTGGTAATAGTAAAAACCAACACAGTCCCATCACCTATGCCCATTAGTATTGCCGCCTACACACTGTGATTTAAATTTATTTTGAGGCCTAATTGTGTATGATCAGTGGATGTAAATCAACTTTCACCAGGAAGGGGGGTAAATTGTGCTTTTGGGTGGGTACGATAATCAAATTTCAGGCCCAGCTGGTTAATAATGTTTGTGTCGATTAAAGAATTGTATGACAGCCATTCTTGCGTCAGCAGTATGGATGAATGATGAATGAACAAGACTTACGCAAAACATAACTGCACATTGTACTTTTGTCTCAGTACCTAAATAATAAAATATGGCACCCGACAATTACTATCAGGTGATTACTACTCTGGATTTTCTACCTGAATGATGAATATACAGGGCCATCAAGAACCGATTTAGGCCCTGATACATACAAAAAGTAGGCCCTCTCATATTGGGAATATTTAAAACTCATACCCATTGATATAAACTGCGTGCATAGTACCGTATGCAGAACTTTGTGATTTTACTTAAAGGTGCATTTTGTGATTCCAGCCATTGTTTTATTCATTGTCACTAACTGTCTTGAGAAAAGTTATCACAAATTTGAGTTGATCCCGATCATGCGGTTTTGTGTTATAGCAATTGCTTGTTTCCCACGGCTCCCTAGGCCACTGTGGCTGTAATTTCTGTCCATTTACGGACCGGGAATACAAAATATGCAAATTTTTACAGATACGACCGAACTTTAAAGTAAGATTGTACAATGGATTACAACGGCTTACGGTTCAGATGATATAAAAAATCTTAACTTTTTTGGTAAGTTGGGGGGGCGAGGTTGTGGATCATGAAATGCCCCTTTAAAAACTGTTTTAAAATGGTGCAACATGGGCTGAACACGAGACAACAAATCTACATGCATTTGGTTTCTGAGAAACCCTTTTGGCCTACATGTCTCAAATACCTTTATGGTTGTATAGAGACTTCTTTGACCTTGTATCACAGGCCAACCCTACAATTTGCTAACTCAACTGACAGTAGATAGCATGACATCACTTCTTACAATTGTCTGGGGGGGGGGGGATTGGACAATCATCCTTTAATAAAATTGACAATATGGCAAAAACAAGTCAAACCATGTATAGTCTTTATGAATTGACAGCAAAACCCAATCACGTCTATATATCCCATTAAAGTTATAAGACCAGCTAGTTGTTCTTAACTAGAATAGGTAAATGTTTTTTTTTTGCTTATTCAGATGTCATAAGATACAAGCATTGGTTGCATTCCATATTACCTAATATTCATCGGTACACACAGGTACTTTTCACCAAGGTACTTTTTTTACAAAAACAATAAGCAAGTCGATTTTTCAATCATCTGTCCTCTTTTTGTATTTTTTTTTTAATTCCATCTCTCCCTTGCTGCAACACAACTTGAAAATAAATACGGCTTAACTTTTTGGAACTGGGCAGATAGTTTTTCACTGTACAAAGAATTCAGACCTAATTATTTCACTTAATTTTTTATTTTACAGACTGTCCCAATAAAAACTATACAATCAAACTCAAAATTTTAAAAAATGCAACTGTGCATTTTTGCCAGATATTTGATTTTATTGTGTTAACAAGTCCTAAGCTAAATCTTCGTTTTATTCCATCCCATGTGATTGACCCTAAGCGGGAATATTGGTACTGAACACAAAGGATAAAATACCACTTGGGCCAGTTTCACTGAAGGTTCAAGAAACTAAGGCATGTAGGCATCCTGTGTGGATTAGACCCTTTTCAAACAAAAGGATATTGTACAGATTGAGTGAAGGTATTACCATGCATGAAACAATCATAATATTGTTTTCAGTGAAAGCACCAGAAATTATTCTGTTGTGTGTGGGTGAAATGAGGGACTCCCTCTCAGGGGGACCATAATCATGAAATGCCATGGAAATTGGGAAATTTGACTGCTGAAACTAATGTAACAGTCTACAAGTCTGTTGAGGGACAATGTGTGGACAACGCTCTAATGTGGAGGGGACAATTTTACCCTTCCCTATTCCCCACTGCCACCAAGATGCCAGGGAGGAATAGATGAAGAAAGCAGTGTTCAACAAGAGCATAAGGAAAGGATGGTTGTTTTCACAAAGGGCTCAGTTTTACTTTCCACAATGGCCTTTATGGTCTAACCCTTCTGCTGAACCTGAGTCAAGCCCTGAGACAACAACTGAATTTCCCAATTCTACCGTATTTATTAGCAATTGCTACATTATAAAGTGATAAATTATGTTATATCACATGAAGCAGCACGTTTATCCCTACATTTTATTTAAGTTTAAAAAAAAAAAAAAAAAAGCCATAAACTCCTTAACCAACCCCCAAATTACACCAACTAAAAAATCTCATGAAAGCTGGAACACTCCTAAAAAGGATCAGTAAAACTCCAGTTGAGATGAACTTAAATTTTGACCAAAAACATTAATCTTTGATTGTATAGTTTTTTTTGGACAGTCTGTAAATTTTTAGACGGTTGTCTGGTACAGTAATTGATACTGCAAATGTGAGGAAAGTACTTTTATATGAACTTACTAATTTAAGTATAAATCCGAGGTTAATTGACAATACTATATATTATTGCCTTAGGCCAAAAAAAAAAATGGTTTGTCTCAAAGCTGACGCGCGCGTTGTAAATTTCGCCGAAAATTGAAAAAAAGGTTATGCGGAACTTTTTTATTTTTTTTTCAAAAAAAAACAGTTCTGAACTCCGAAATGTTGTTGAAAACATGAAAATGTGAAAATGCACGATCACGCAATCTGCGACTCTGGGCGGTGAACTGACTATTTTACGGTGACGTGAGTGCAGAGACGATACTTACTGGGCACAGCGTGATGAAGTGAAAACACTCCACCACCACCAAATAAATGGCAATATACTTCGGTAAAAGTGTGCAGGCTCGAAAAGGTGAAAACTGGCACTAAAGTGGAGGTTCTTGCGCATAATCGCAAAACCAAATTGGAAGACCCCCATACATAAATAAACTATTAAAGTTTTATCGATGTGCAATCCATTGATATATGATTCCTTGCAAAATCTTGCACGCCTTCAGTAAAAATCCGAATTCAACAAGGTATATTAAGTGTATTTCAATGGTCACTTATTTACTGGTGTGAGGGTCATAGGTTCAATTGCAACGTCGCGTATATACATGTGCTTCGGAAAGTAACGATGGATACAGATATTCTCAAAGTTAAAGTTGAATCTGAAACTAATGGCACCCCAGGCTAATACAAAAGAATTGCATTTTAAAAAAAAAAAACTCTTAAAGATATTGCAATTGAAATCTTGTTTGGGGGAATTCCATATGTGGATCTGAGGCAGGAAATCGTGAGTTGAACTGCCATGACTGAAGAATTCGATAACATGGTAGATGTTACACGCACAGGTGAAAGTTGACAGTGGGGGAATGACACATTGATATTTTATTGCCGAGCACAAGAGTTAAAAATTAAAAAAAAAAAAAAAAAAATACCCGCATACCGACTACTTTTCAAGCCACTCTTCAGCTTTGAGACAAACTATTTTTTTTGGCTTATCTATAGTTTATTATTATCTTTTAAACCTACCCCTAGACTATCGATACCCTAACATTTAACTCTAATCCTAACCCTAAATGCTTTTACCCCAGAATTGTGATCATGCTTAAAAACTCTAGACATAACCCTAAATACTAAAATATAACCTAAACCTAACCCTCTATCTTAATCTTAGAAGTTGTTATTATGCTTAGATGAAGGTAAAACCAAATTGTGTAATTTTATAGAAATGCTGCCAAATCATAAATTCACCAGAGAGATTCTTTTCAGGAAGGGTGCAGGCTAAAATTTGACCTCTAACGCCTGAAGAGATTATCACTGTGACTTGATGCTCTTTTCAGCAACAGAGGTCAAACTCAGATGTACCTTAAGTCATGTCCACACGGAGGCCTGAATTTCCGGAGTTACAAACTCTGGAGTGTCGATTCGGGGATTTTGGACTGTGTGGAGGCAATCAGAGTTTTATCGAGGGTTAGTGAGGTTTTATGCCCCTAAAAAAACGTAGGGTGAAGCTCAAACTCTGATAATCCAGGAGTGTTTTGGGTTTGTGCTGTGTGGACAGCGTAGGGGATAGTGAGCCAGAGGGGTGACCTCGCAAAGGTCATCGTTGTTGGACAAAATTCAGTGTTTGAATATACACGCAAAAGTTGTTTAAGGCGGCGGGGAGCTTCGTTAATTTGACTTCCGGTCTAAACGCTGATATGAGAAAGTGGCGGAGAATGGTCAGGGGGATGATTCAGAGTTTTGGCCATTCGTGTGGACACAACTTGGAGTGAAGAAAAGTAATTGGATTACTTTTCACCTCAGGAGTTCAAACCCTGGAGATTTGTGACCAAGTGAACATGGCTTAAGTAAACTAACAGATTTGATGTTTTTGTCATCAAGGGAATTTACTTCAATTGGCTTATTTACTCTAAACATTTAAAAGTTAATTGCCCAATTTATAGCTCAAAAGTTTTCAATGTCAGCAAGTTGAGAGTATAGTTTAAAAAAACAGTGAGCCAATAAAATCTACTCTTGAAAACATTGTGTTCTGAAATAGTGGTGTGGACAATCATATCCTATTTGCTAAGATAACTGACGATACATGGTTGATGCCCAACCAAAGTATGGAACCAAATCCAGAATTTTTGCTCTACTCAGGTGCTTAGTATAAGGAATACATGAATTCAGTTGACGCTGATATTTTAAAACCACTCCATTTCCAACTTATTCATATTCGCCATTTGTGTTCGAACTTATACTCTTCCTCGCTCTCTTCTCTAAGCAACTGTCGTTAATAATCTCCCCTCCTCTTCCATGCCGAGCTTCAATCTCCAGCTGCTGGAACTCCAGATCCTCAAACCTTTTCGCTCCGCTCAAGCGTCTCTGACTCGCGCTTGGCAAGCGCTCTAACTCGTTGGACTCGGGGTCTTTGCATTCTTCAAGCTTCTGTTTGGTCTCTTGTACCGTCGCTCGAGGTCTTGTAAGTTCCTGCGGGCTTCTTCCACCTGTTGTCTCTCCTGTGGATGAAGGATAAAATATATCATAGCTCTGAGGTTAGAGTACAGAACTCGCTGTTTCTGGACGATAATTTTCGCAGGCATCTTGTGTTTAGTCTAAAGCGCAAGCAAATGCCAGATGAGATAGTCTATCCAACGAAATGACATTAAGTGAAAATACTGTCCTCGTCTGGGTACTAATCGAGGTGATAAATTCAGACGATCAATCACCGTCGATTCATCAGGTGACGTATTTAAGACACCGGATTCTGGTCTGAAGTGGTCGAATAGTCCGAAAGTAATTGGTACGGACAAGTCGAATTAAGTTGTAAGCGGGTACAATAAGATTACACCAACTTGTCAGATCGTAACCGTAAAGGATCCTTTTCCTGGGATCGTAGATCAAAACAGTCATGTGACATCCCATCTGTCGCGGGAACGTGCTCATTTCATGCTATCTCCCTACTAAACAGCCATTCCTTCTCTGTAAGCATGCGAAGATGTAAGAGGTGTTTATTTTTGTGACTGTTTGCCAGTTTTCTATGCCAACATTGCTGTTTTGGTACACTGTCTGTCAGGAAGCAGTTCCAACTAACCTTTGGATGAACTTGAGGTAGACAGAGAGGATCATTATTGAACCTATCCCATAATGCAATGTGGTTTTGCAATTGCATCTACCATGAGGCCATGTGATACCCAGGTGTTTAAACCAATCCCATAATTGCATTGCAATGTGCCGATACGTACTGTTCTACAACACATGTCAGACTTAGGGAAAAAGTGTCAAGAAGCTTTGAAAACATAAATTCAAGAGTTTAAGAACCACAAGAAATTCATGACATGCTAAAAAATATCAAAGTACTGATGCTTGTGGGGTTAAAATGAGTGCAAAAGTCAGGGTTGCGGAATACAAATTTTGGGATCACAGACAGTATTGAGGTGAAAAATTTTCTAAAACTGGTGCATTGTGGATGGACTCTACACCTCTGTGTGATACCAACAAAGTACTTATTCCCAACACATAAAATCCCGGGATTTTTATGAACTATAGCACAGAAAACATGTACTTAAAGTTGGGTGACATGATATGAGTCCAATTTTCTATGCTGTCTTCCTCCAATCATAGCGTATCACAAAAACATCGATTACAAATTTTGAGTGAAATCAGTCCAGCCATTGGAATAGGAGCAAAAACGCTGCTAAATTGGCCCCATAGGACAGCGAGTATAATTATGTGTCGACCACATTGGAGCGTTTGTCATAACATCAAAAGGAAAAACATTTTCTGGGCCTTAAATTCCCTGGGGTAATGAGAAAAAAATGAACTTTTCTTTTGAGACTAAAATCCAGAGCAGGCCACCAGATTTTTTTTTTAGGGGGGGGAGGGGAGAAAAAGGGACAATTCTGGGGGGAAGGGGAATATAAAATTTAGAGAATTTTAACAGTTTTGAGTCAAATCGCTGATTTTGGTGTTTTTAACCCCCAAATTCGCTGATTGTTGCTAAAATCTGTCATTTTTATTATGCACAGCCGATGCCAAAAATCTCATTGAAAGAGTAAAGTGGAGGACAAGTTATCAATTGGGTCACCCAGCCTAAGGAATTTTCGTCATGATTATCAAAAGGTCTTGCAGTTCTTAGAAGTTTGTAAGCACTTTTTATCCAAGTAAGTAAAGGCTACACCATCAGGCAATGGGGGATTAGTTAAACCACTCTCTGAGGTACAGTTTGATCATTTTCTTTTGCCCCCTTATTTCTGAGACAGTTAAGATACATAATTTTATAGGCCCTTCTCTCAAGACTGATTGTACTGTGGTAAAAAGGTCTTCTTTCCTTTCAGGCAAAAACAATGTAAGACATTGTTCTACAAGACATGACCCAATCTGACCCAATTTCCGGTAATCCTTTTGTCACAAACAATTTGGACAGCAGAAAGCCAAGGACCCGTGATTTAAAGGTGCTTGTTCAGATTTATAGGAATTGTGTTCTATACTTGATATGAGAGCCTGGCACTTGCACACTTGCACCACACAACCACAAGTTTTGGGAAACGACTCGTGGTTTTGCTGTAGAAGCAATAACATGTATTGCAACGCTACTATGCACTACAGCGCTAATATGATGTTAACCATTAAAACTGCAGTTTTTATCTCTTTAAGGCTGAAATTCCAGGATGACAATGAGAAAACAATGGCCTTTAATCTGATATCCAAATCGATAATACTTCGGGTATGCAGGGGGATACCCAAAAGGATCGGAACAAGCACTTTAATATCCCGAGAGTATGCATTCAATGTAGGAATGAGAATAAAACCAGGCAACATTCTTATAAATAATGAGGAGTGTATCCTTAAAAACTTTGGTAATAATTATCTGTAGCATGCTACTAGCACTGAGTAATACCCTAAGAAATGTGAATATGTTGATGATAATGCCAAACATATCTAAACATGATTAAGACTTATAATAGCAGCACTTTCCACAAAGAATATTTTGATCTAATCACAGCCAACTCATTCACATCAGTACTTGGATCATTAGGTGAACTGTTTCAGAACAAGGTCACATAGCAAGTGATGCTGATGACTGAGACGATGAGGTTCTTCCAGATGAGTTTCATACACTCTACTCGCGCACTGAAAGTTGATACAATGTATGTGCCCATGTCGCTACTTTGTACTGTGAGTTGGACAGAATAAGGAAGGCCAACTGGAATTAAGCATATACCTCTAGTACGTAGTATGGAATTAGAACGGTGGAAGAGTCATTATTGGGTCTGTCAATGCACTGCATTGATGCAGTGCATTACAAACCTGCTAGTCTTGACCTGACCATGGCCCTTCCAAACTAATTCAATTACTCCAAAGGAAAACTATCCAGAGTTCCAATTGTGCCTTCATGGGAGGGGTGATGTAATTTATCTGGAAGAGCCTATTTCATAATCACTTGCCGGCATAAGGATGTCCATAATCCAAGGGGAAGATGGACAAAAATGTAACTATCTGCTCGACAAAGTTGAGTTCCAATGGTAGTAGAAGGGACTACAAAGATGGGGTGATAACATTTCCAACAAAATGAGGGTTTTGGAATATGAAATGCTTCAAATAACCTCCCCCCCCCCACAAGACCATCTGAACCCACCATATCAAAAGTGCACTTGTCAGTGAATACAGTTACAGGTATTTAGTATGAAAGTACTAAGAGCAATAAACAGAAATTGAGGGCTTTTGATTTCAATCTATCACATGATGAAGTGTCCAAATTTAATGAGAGATGCTTTTTAAAGCTTTAAATAGCCCTATAATTTATATTTAAAATCTCAAATTTCAGTAGGAGACAAAGGGCCCTTTAATAACAGATCACATTTGGATTTGTTTTGCTTTTCTCATTTTAGATGGCTGGACAGAAGCTACAATTGGCATTATGATTCACTGCATATCAAGCTTATGGGCCTAGTTGTGTACTGGACCGCAACCAGAAGATGGACATTGATTGGTCAATATATCATTAGAAAAGCATTAAGAGTGACAATGGGCAAGAGTTATTGATCTAAACATAAACTCATGAAAGCTTGCTTATTAAATACTTTGCCCCACTACCACATATAAGGCACCATGTGAGCAATTGTTAATGCTATTGGTTTAAATTGTGAGCACCATTTCTTTTAAACACTTGAAAGGTTTATTACAGATGTTGGCATGGTTACGGACCCGCTCTCTTTCCTCGATGGAGCTCTGGCTTAGATCGTGCTGGTGCGTTTGAGAGTGCTAATGTGCTGCTGTTGGTTCTGAAGTTGGAGAAGTTCACTCCTGTGCTCCCCTCAAGGAGGGCTGCTTCAATTTCCAGCTATTTCAGAACCAGGAAAGATGGACACGACACAGGGGGTCACACAGCGAGACAAGATGGGAGTGTGATGGATCAGTTTATATGTATTAGGATGCCGAATCAGTTGATGCAGTATGGATCACCATCATGTAGTGGTGGTTCTCAGGTACGGTTTAACACAAAATGGAAGGTTATTTTGTATATTTAAACACACAACAAAAATTATGAGCAAAAGATGGTGAAGTGCTAATGGAGACATAATGATATGACATTTGTAAATGATGAAAATGTGTGGGGAAACAAAGTTACATGTCGTGCATGTGGCAATGCAATTGTTTCCTGAGGACATGGGTGAAATAGAATGTAGGTAGTCACAGAACATTAACATGCAGAAATGTTAAAATTAAACATTCAAATAATGAGGCTAAAACGTCCAAATTTGACAAGTAAAATTGATAGATTTCCAAAAATATGAACAAAATTTAAAAAAATAAGCCACAAACAGCAATAGGAGTGAATATCATCTCATAGCACAGACACATCAAAAAAGTTTATGGAAATAAACGGTTCAAAATAGTAGTGTAAATTGGATTCATAAGAGAAGGAGCAGTCAGAAAATGGGCACTAAAAACCGGTAAAACAAATAGTGCCACATTGAACAAAATTAGACAAATTGTGCAATTAGATCCAAGTAACAAACAGCAATTTAACGATTGATCAGTCAGGACACATTGCAAATAGTTTTAAATTAGTTTTCAAAGTAAGAGATGGATTATCGCACGAATGGGGAAGTAGTAAATGGATAATAAAGTTTGAAATTGAGTAATCACAACGTCATATCAAGATTAACCCCCCCATCCAAGAGCATTGTGTTGACGATCAACAGATTTTTCATGTAGTAAGAAATTCAATAATATTTTTTATAATAAACAAAAATCAATCAATTATTTTCGAATTAATTTTACAATTTCCAAACCAGTGGAAAGTTTGATAAATAAAAACAAAGTTTTATAACAAATTCATTATTTTGGGAAAGTTTGCTTTTAGTTTGGTTTTTGCTAAGGCAAAGTGAAAGTTAAAAGGAAGTGCCCACATTCTTTTGGTTGTACTTTTTAATATAAAATTGATGATTTAAAATGATCAAATCATGAAGATTTCATGGCAAATGGTTTGAAAAATTTTGCAAATGATATGTAGCATAACAAAGACCAGAAACATTAGAGATACCTTGAAACAAGGAAGAGAAAAGCACAGAAAGGCATAGTTAACAGAATGCAAACAAGTCCAAAAAGATGCCATCGACCATGCCAAGCATTAGCGCAACATTCAAGAATTAAAGGCAAATATTACGTAGAAACTCATGCATGCACCAAATATAGCCAAATTACAAACGATTAAATCGGCAGAGGGCATTACGTGGATACGAGCGAGCGGTACTTATAGCACAGTGTGGAGAACACTGCCTCTTCAGAGAGGACATGTTTATGAATAACGACAGCCAGGGAGGGGGGAGTTAACGAGGGACATAACATGAAATCCCGACAGGGGCGTTACCCGGGTCCATGAAATGGCATTATCATCAGCAAAAGCCAAACACCCGGTCGTACCACCAGTGTTGAACAGTGAGTACAAAGTTTTGTCCCACAAGGCCATTATTAGTCATGATATTACCAATTAATGGATTAATCAAATTACATCATGCACATTAGCAATGGTAGAAAAAATATCCATGGTTAAAAAAAAGTGCAGGTTGTCCATGACGAATTCCGCCACGTTAAACAGTTATACAGTTATTTGTAAAAATTATGTGTACATTATATTCAAATTGCCCATCTCATTACAACATCAATAAATGTTTTATCATAATTTAAATTTATTCGTTACCATAGTGATGTTAATAGCGCACAGCATCGTTAAATAAAAGTTTAGATATATTTTTTGGTGATACCATTATTATCCCAAACAACAAAAAAGTTACATATTGATAAACATATGTAATGATAAGTATGGGAGGAATGGGTGTGATATATTTCATGCATATATATTTGTAAAAACCAAGTAGTGGATTATAGATGTTCATTCAAACCCAAATTAGCCAACGAAAAGTGGAGGCATTAGTTTGTGAGATGTTGTATCATCAAAATTGAAAGTCATAAATGAATGTTATTTAAAGCATTGTGCAAGTTTAGGTTGTTAACAATATTTGGAGTTTAGTGTGTTATAAGGTGTGCAGAGTGTTTGACAAAATAGACAAAAATAATTAGCAAAACAGAAGACAACAAAATAAAAAAGAATGACAAACCCAAATTAGTGGCACAGTTCTCAAAAGTAAATTGGAAATTAAAAATTAAAACACCTAAGCTGGTTTCTGAAAGGGAGTCCTAACTTTATACCCGAGTTTAACCAGGGTTTGTCCTACATGAGTGGACTTTTTTCCTTCCAACATACTCTAAAAAATGTGCTGTAACAGGTGAGAAAATTCCTCATGGATGGGCCGTGAATGGCCCATCTATTGAGACTTTCTCGCCCATTCCACTTAAAGAGACATGAGGAAATTTCCAGAAAGAAGCCAAGCCGCCCCCAATTTTTCTCGAACCTAGGTTTTTTACATATTTGGATGCTTACCATTGTATAAGATCACACCTGAGTGAATAAGCCGACATCCTCTCCCGTCCTTTATGTAATAAGATGATGATTTAGTAGTTTCGTGTCACGCAGGAAAGTCAAGTATGTTTTCTAGGGGAATGATTACGATAGCAAGCCAGTTCAAAACAAAGGTTTTTGCGGTTTTCTTTTGCACCTGTTTGTCCAATAACCTCCAACGTTCTCGGTAGGTGGTCTACAACCGTCCAGTGAAATTTGAGATAATTCATATCCTAAAATCTCCTCCTGTCACTTTCACTTTCACTTATTTTTGAAAGGAAGAAAGGTCAATCCATGTTGGACTAACCCTGGTTTACCCAGGTCCTAAAGTTAGAATCCCTTTCAAAATACCCGCCATTACATAATACCTCGTGGTTAAAATAAAAACAGATAATAATACAAGATGTGAACTAACCATAGTAAGACATGGTGGTTGGAAATACATACATTTGTGTAAAATCATACAAGTTTTGTGTATTTATGGCTAAGAAAGAAATATTTGGGGACTCTTATTTTCTGGAAATTAGGCAGAAGGAGTAGCATCAGACGATCCCATAATCCAAACTTTTAATGGGGTAAGATAGAGAGAGGAAAGAAAATCCATAATAAATTGGACAAAGAATTTGTATCATATTTTGTCTGTGACCCTCTTCTAGTAAGGCCTTCCCCAGTGGCCACAATTACGATTTTTTTCTTGTTCTTTTTCTCTTTCCTGAGCCCATGAGCCTTTACAACCAAAAGTAAAAAAGTAAAGGGGGTGCCCATCTCTCTTTTGGAACAATTTGGGCCAACCTCCTCCATAAACTGTTTGCTGGTAAGGATCGCAGTACCTCTCCTCCACAATGTAGTGCATTACTTCCCGCACGGAATAGCTGGGTACCCATTATACACCGTGTACAGAGGATAATTGAAGTAATCCAGCATACTCAAGGCACAACATGTTGGCCACAGCGGGGCCGACACCCACAACTTTGGTGGCGTGTGGGTCCGAACGTTCAAATCCACTGGACCACATGTCCCCTCAAGACACTTTGCTGTTAACGTATAATCCGCCTCTTGTGCAGGCCCCAAGCCAGGATTTTTTTCTTGGGGGGGTGCAGATTTTTCCAAAAGTGGACCTTTTTCCCAAATGTGGACCTTTTTACAATAGAGGGGGTGTGTAATTTTGGCAAAAGTGGACGTTTTGCCCAATATTGCCTTTTTTACCAAAAAAGCCTAAAACCCCTATTTTTTCTTTCCTCCCTCTGTCTTCGCTCGCTACAACATCATTTTGGTGGCCCCTTTTTGGAAGTTTTTGAGAATTTGGGTGGGGTACAATCGGCACCCCCCGCAACCCCCTGGCTACGGGCCCTATACCTCTGTGAGATGTGGGTAGTCTGATGTCTTTAATTAAGGATTTCAATTATTCAGACTTGCCGTTTTAATTTATAAATTGCTGAATACTTTTAGCGAGAATGGGACTGCAATTTCAAACTTGCCTCAGTGCTTTAAGAGTTTGCACAATTCTGTACCATGTATTGGGGGCCATCTTGGTAGGACACAGTGTCAAAATGCATCGTGAAAAAGATTACTTTGAAGTACTCTTAAACTGTATTACTGTATTAAAATAGTTTTTTTCAGATATCCTCATGCAATCTTGCATTCTTTTAACTTGCAAGGTAACTGCCAGTGCATATATTGGGGTATTGGGTTTTGCCAAAGAGAATGGATTTTATAATCATCTGGATTACAAACTCTTTTTGTAGGAAAAATGATCAAATGTCATCCTCAATCTACTAAAAATAATAATCTCTCAATAGCACCTATTACATGAACAAACGCTAGAATTTCACGGTTATCCGCTTTTGCGCTCGTATATCAAAGAATTAAAGCTGTGGCCGCCCACATGACCTTTGACCCTGGCAAATGACCTTTGATCGCATCAACATATGAGGCATTACATGGTGCACCTATGACCAAAGTTTGGTTCTAATTGAACTTCAAGTTTGTTCAATTTAGATCATTTTTACTATTAGCCCCTTTTTCAACTTGACCCTCACATGACCTTTGACCTTTCAACATGAAACCTTGACCCTCATCAACATATGAGGGATCCCAAATTGTGCTCCTATGACAGAAGTTTGGTTCCAATTGAAGTTAAACTTTTTCAATTGGGTCAATTAAAAAAACTTAACAATTTGTGACACAACACATACACCCTCACAAACCAATCACACATAAAAAAAACATACATCACACACACAACGGATTGCTAGTGGTCCCTGCAGCTATAGCTGTCGCGGCCCACAAAAACTTTGAAAATCTTAAAATAACAGAGTACAATCATACAAAAAAATTCTCAAAAGAGATGACTTAAGATACTTTTATGGTGCTGCTAGCAAATATATAGGTTCCCCAGGAGTTTTTGCAATTCCTAAGTCCTTGATATTCACTTAGGGATGTGTGATTATAAGTACGTCTATTTACGAAAGCCGAAGTGGTTATACGAGAAGTTCAAAATTTGCTTAGTTAGAAAGACTTGCACAGAAGAACAGTCGCTTGCCAGAGCATTGTTAGAGCGCCGACCGCCGAGTTTGTGTTCACTGCCTGAAACTGTTTGCCCCTGTGTGCATTTGAGATTTCCTGTTTACCCATCTACTGCTGCAATTTGATATTTCAGTGTTTAGAGGTTACTATGTACTGTAAAACTGTGTGTTTGTGAATTTAACTTTGCTTATAAGCAAACCAATATGGGTCTTACATCAACTAATGACTAGTCTTGTTAGAAACTGTCCTTCCCTCCTTTGCACCAACATGACCTAGAAGTTGATCCCATAATATGATGTTCTTAAGAAGATATAAACATGTTGAGAACATTTTTTTTAACTCTCCTCTCTCAACAAATTTGTTCCATTTTAATGACTCATTGATATTCTGGATATTCTGGTTGCCCTTCATAATTTTCATTACTATGATTACATTTATAGTAGAATTCAACCCATCGTGTCACCGCTGTCAACCTTTTGGGACAGATCGAGTTAGTTGGGAGAGGGGGAAGAATATGTGGCCCGGTTCACCTGTTTCTTGAATGAACTCCTTAAAAGTTACAAGACTTTTTGTGTCCTTTGTAATCCAAATACAAAGCTAAACCGGGCGCTCAAAAGTCAGTAACGTTCACCTCACCTGTTACATTGAATACTATGAAAGCAAATGCGCGTTCAAGCTTTAGAATTTTTTTGATAGTTAATATAACTATAAATGCGTTAGGTTGACCTGAATGGTTTCATTAAGCACAGAATTGATTTTTTCTCTGCTTTATCGGAACTTTATGCTTCAATAGATTTAGCGTGGAATTTTAATTCCCATCCACTGCACATCCCCATCACATCGCCAATCCTTCGAAAAGTACTAGCGGTACAGATGGGTTGAATTTTACTATAATTGAGGTGATAAATTTTTTTCAATATTGACTTTAGAGTCCAATTAGAACCATATAATATTTTGTTAGTGGGTTTCTCTTCTCTTGGCGTTGCCAATTCTTAGCATAGATTTTGTGACATGACTGGATCAGAGCTGTCAATGTTTTTCCCAGACGTAATTCACAACTGGTAGTACCTCATCTGTCCAAAGGGCCAACCAGTCAAACATTGCATAAGCTAACCATTGACCTAGATAATTTACACCCCCAAAATTCAGTCACAAGACCCACACTGTCATCAATATTAATTTTAACCAGCCTTACTATTCATCTGAAAGAAATAACCAATCAAAATGTCCCAACATGCTCTTAATGACTGAACAGTACATCACATTCATTGATGTACAATCCTAACCCTTCAGAGTTCCAGATTCCAGTCCTCTCAAGCTCTTCAAGCTTCCTCTCCAACTCCTCGATGTTCTGAATAGATTTACTCCTCCATAATTCCAGCTTCTCCAAGTTGGAGGCCATCTCCTGCAGCCGTGCCTGTGGTGGACAGAATGCAAAACACAAACATGATTACAGGTTACAAAATAAGATGAAGTGAAATAACTGTTTTGATTCAGCAAATTTGCTAGCCTGACACTCACGGCACTATGAGATACAACATGCTCACCTACCAAAGGCACAGTTCAGTGTGCTGTACATGTATATGCATTAACATGAACTCACCTTGTATTCTTGGTATCATAAATCATCCTAAAAAACCAGGGGGTGTATTTTCTCCATACAGTAGTAAATGAAAGTTACCGAACTGTGGCATTGATATTGACACCATACTGATTCATAGCGAGAGTTAATAAACATGTACACCAGGATCTTCAGCCTTCACCCACTTAGGTAAAACGAAACAATTTCAGTTGTACCTACATATAAGCACCCAATGTCAACAATTATGGGGTTCACTGTGCACACTGAGTGTCAACATCACAAAGTTCATCATGACTGTGCAGAGTAAAATGTGCTTTGTCCTGTGAATGCTTGCAGTAACACCATATTGGTAAGGCGTACACTTCTAGCAAAATGTCTATCACAGTGTCTAGTGACACAACAGATTCGACTACTCACAGTATCAAAAGACTGAGTCTAACTGATATAGTAAACATGGTACTAGCATTTGGGGAAAACACCTTTTCAAAATTCAAATCCAAAGAATTAGGATTTAGCGGTTGAAACCCTTTAGACCACATTTCAGTGTCAGAGCAGGAATTCTAAAGCAAACGTCAGTGATTAAAATGTCATTTTGTATAGATTCACTCAAATGCAACAGCGGTTTCATTCAATGTTTTTATTTTGGTGATGGAATTTATTTTCAAAGTCTGCTTCATTCAGAGTATAAAATTTTTGGAATTGCTGCAATTTTTGCTTGGCGGGACATTTTGAGAGCTAAATCATTGGAATAGTTGCAATCTTAACACTTAAAGTGTATAAGGGGACTCCACGTGGACCCAAGATTTTGTTTTTCGCGTGCCATTTTTTAACGCTAAATTATTTTTGCTCAAAATTTTATGTAATTGCCTAAATATCAGTTGCACATATTTTGTTAGAAAAATGTGTTATGGCATTTTTATTTTAATTAGCATAAAAAAGAATTTTTGTGATGCTATACAAAATTGGTGACACTATTCTCTTAAATCATACTGGGTAACTTTTTAAAATTTTTATTTCAGCAATGTAAATCTAGTTATGTTCTCCTATTATGAGCCACATTTTATGGAAAAAATCCTTTGGGAAAAAGTTTTTTCATATTTTGGCGGGAGAATTTTGTGTGCGTCATAAAAATCGGTTTTTGGACTGCCATTTGAATCGGTACAACCATCTTTCATATTTTTCCTGTTTCAATGACCAGAGTTTGGTAAAAATATCTAATGGCAAAGTATTTTTTTTGGGGGGGTGGGTGGGGGGCACAAGACCATATACACTTAAATCTTAAATCTTTTCTCAGTCCTACCGATCAGTCATATGGACTGGTATATTATTATTAAAAATAATGAGTGTCATCTGGCAGTACAGAGTTCATGTGACAAGCCAGTGTACTACTGGTAATGTGAGGCAAGCAAAACATAGAAAGCAAGCTTGACGGATTCCTTAAACGGTACAAACTATGATTTTTTGTAAGTTATTTTAATGATTTTTACCCAAAATTTCTGTGCAAACAATAATTGTTTATTCCATTTTGTTTCACAACCCTTCCTTTTTATGAGAGGATTACACTTTGGGAACTGTGCCACATGTCTATCCAACGATGCGTTCAAAAAGAAATATGTAAAAGACAACAACAATGATAAAAATAAACAATTCAACAAAATAACAATTTGAGTGGTAAACAGAATGACTGGTAAACAAGTGAAATGAATATGACCCAACCTTTACAGCTTAGGTCAATCAGTTCAAAGGTTGCCAATAGCATAGTTTTTTGCCGGAGTTTTCCAATACATATCTCTCAAATACATGTCGGGTACTGTGTATAAGTGTGTGAGGTTGGATAAACACAGCCTGGTTTATACCATAGCATGCGCACACTTTTCAAGATGACGCTGTTGGGGGTTGGATGAGTTTTCAAATCCAGTTTACCAAAATATACAAAAAATCGGATATGGTACTCTCTTCACTTTCGATACACACTAGCATTATCTATTAAGCTTCGCTTCACATTTTTTAATGTTGTATCATTTTAGCGAGGATATTTTACACATTACCAACCGTGATATAAAATAACAAATTAAGTTAGGTAAAATTACCACCCATTTAATCAGTCCCATTCTCACCTTACATTTGTTTCAATTCAAAAAATTGAGTACTGTATTCTTTCTGGAATTTCATTATTTATGAATCACTGCACTATGTCACAAGCATGGAATTAGAAAGTTCATATACCCATAGTACATCTTATATTATTAGCATATAGTAACTGCACAGTCTTGTAGCTATCAATAAGCTCATATAGGAAAGAAATGTGACAAAATTGAAACCACACAAACAATTGCGAATTTGAACTAGCATCATATTATTTTGAATCAACTTTGAAACAACTTGAAAATGATCAAAATTTGGGCAAATTACACTTGAAAGCATTCAGAACCTAAAAAATCACCTTCATTTAGAGTGAATATTGGAGGCATTTCCGTCGGAAAAAACATGATTTATACTGAAGACGTTTGCCCATCTCCCCACAGGACGAATGTTACGGCAGATTGTTATTTCTGTGTCTTAGAAAGGAACATGTCCTATTTTGTGTCTGGCAGAGCACATAAATCACACTCAATTAGCTAAGAAAATAGTTTTCTGACGTCCTACAGACTTGAAATGCACTGCTGATGATAAACACGACCAATTAAAATATCGCATCATGGTTTTGGGGACAAAACACTTTCAGTATGTTTTTTTTTTTTACTGAAAATCAGCATTGGTGCAGTCGATATACTTAGAGTTAGAACTGACTGGACTCTACACTTGCTTTCTCATTTTTATCATGCCCCTTTATTCAAGTGCATAAATGCTGCAATACCGAGGTTTCTTGGTGTAAAAATCTAAAACATGGAGTAGCGTCACCTTTTGAACTTGAGATCAACAGAATATAAGACCATTTTGGTATCACTTCCTTTTCACATGCTACAAGATAAATGTTTTGTCGGATCTCCTGAGATACGTGTCCATACTTAAGAGTCTGCACTTTTGTTATTTTTTTGCCACCATTTGTACAAGTCTTTTCTGTAACCATACTTTGTTTTCATTTGACGTTCAACCACATATTGCAGTTAACCTCTTTTTTAAAATTGTCCTCCTCTTTTACTAAACTCTATGTATTTCCAGGGATGTAAGTGGGCTATCATTGAATTTCCTGGAATTGATCCAGCTCTTGCCCAGTGGCCAAACGCTTTGCGTGTCACACTAAACTTTTATACGGGAAATCATCCAAACAAAAGGCTACAGGAGTTAAAGGGGTAAAAAACAAAGGTTTTTATGCTGAAAAAACAGAACTGCAGATGTTACACACTGAGATCTACCACCAATCGTATTGGGCGTACTTTGTATTATATGCAATATTAGCCAATCAAGACACAGTAAGAAAAGCTTAGCGTTTGACAATATCTGGCAGTTCTATGTTGATTGTTACTCAGAGGTTGTATCATGCCATATCTGTATGGCCAATCAGAGATAACTGTTAGAAAGGTGATAGACCTCAGGGGGTTAAAGACCATAGACACATACAGAATTTTATGACTGCTCCTAAGTGCCTTCTTCAAGTGACACAAGGCATTATGAAGGGATTGGATACCACGTCAAATGTACTTATAAAGGGCTCTTCAAGGCAGGGTTAATGGTACATAAAAGGGAGGTTAAATTGAGTTTAGCACTTAGTTTAAGTGTCTCACATTATAAACAATGTTTAGCCTGACAAACTTTATCCCAAACCGCACAATAGACTCATATGTTCATTGCCACTAATTTGAGGAATTACCAAAAAAAAGGCTTCCCTTTGGAAAACATCCAGACCAGGGCCATGCAGGAGGATAGGAGGAAACATATTCAGCACACTTTGAGTTGATGCCAGATTTAAAATATTACATAGTCTGTCTCAACTTGAGGCCATCCACACTGAGCGCAACTATCAAAACCGATGTGCTGTTTACTCTGGGATTCTAATCTTGTATCCCCGGCAGTGTGCAATTAACCTGTTTTTCCTTAGGGTCAGAGAATTATTTCCAAGGAAGGGTTATGCCATATGATAGCAGTTGTGCAATGATAATGCAATGGGTTATTTTTAGATCCACAGGAAGGAGAACTAAAAGTGTGTTGCCGAGTAGTCCACATGAGTATGAATAGAACCAGGATTTTTAACAATAGAAATATGTAAGAAATAGCAAGATTTGCTAAATTATACCTTCTGCAATCAGGGCAGTTTCCCACAGAAAATCAGGGAGCAGGTTTTCCAGGAAGTGGGTAACAAAAAACTTAGGTTGTCCAAAATTTACTTATAAGAACTAGGCAGTCATCCGTTTTTCACGATTAACCTGGCTTTCTTGACCAACTGGATGTGACCTTGACCTGGGTGACATTTGACCTCAGATTTTCTGTGTGCTCAGGTCAGCGGTCAGTTTGACCACATTCGTGTCATAGGGCATTCTATCACATAAATTGACCGCTAGTGACCCTTTGACATTGTTTGGGTCACTCCAAAACCCTGATAACAAACCGCAGACTGCTGTTTCCCCTACCTACATGCCAAATATCGGTCTATAGGTCAAAGACAGACATCTCATTTTTTAGTATAGACAGATAGATGTTAATTCAGTGAGGCTCATTACTTCTATTTTTTCAGGTTTAAGATGTTTACCTATTTTAAGTAACTCTAACTAAATAAAATGAAAACTAGCATTTTTTGTGATACAAATAAAAATTTCAGTACCCATACCACATAGCCAGTAGGGCATTAATTTAAAGCAAGTAACTTGGCTATGTAGAATGCAGAAATTTTCCCTGTGCATGTAAAATTTTGTATTTTTCAGCCCATTTTGAGGAAAAAAATTAAAAATATTAAAAAATTGTAAATTTTAATTTTCTAAATCGACCCCTGTAGCCAGTATGCTTTGATGTGGTTGACCTATTTATGATCATCGTTAGGGCTCACAGAGTAATCTATACTAGATTACAGCAAAAAATTGCCAAAGTTTTTGAAGTTTCAGGTTGTGCTCTATAGAGGAAATAGATTCCAAAACATCAAATATTGTCACGCGGGGGATATCAGAGGGCGAATGTGGATTTAGTGTATTTCAATGCGTGTTTATTTAGTGGTGTGTGCCCATAATATATTGCACTTTATTCCCTTATATAAACGGCCAAACGAGAGATTGAGGCACCCAAATATCATATCATAAGAGTATTTCATATAGATTGAGACACTCAAAAGATTCTTACTGTATTAGGTACAGAAATGTCTTAAGGAGAGGAAAAAAAGGAGTGATTTTGATTTGCTAGATCAATACAAAACAAGGCTGAATTTGTATTGCTCCTATACGAAATTAAATTTCACATTTTTGCTACCACTAAAGTTAGAAACACCTCCCAGCACTAATCCTTTCAGAGGGGAGATATTTGATGGAAGGCGCTTTACATCTGGTAAAAAAATCAGTACGTTTGATTTTAGGGACTCTGATATGTGAAATCTCGCGTTGCAACTTTAAATTAGGGTGACAGGCTTTTTTTTTTGCTTAGTGTTATTTTGAACCAGTTTCCTTTAAAGGGGCGCACCACCAGTAAATAACTGCCCGATTGAAATACCGCAATATACATGTTTTTTTTTTTTGAAAGTCGAGATTTCGAGCTTAGCGGCAACATTTGGCATACCAGTTATATATCATTGGACTGGAACTCGATGAAATTTAAACATATGTTTCAATGCTCTGATAGTTCTTCCAATTCGTTTTTCCGATACAAGACCCTAAATAGCAACCGTGCTATTTTTCTCACCCGTTTTCGGGCCTTACAACTCGTTTACCCGCCATCGTCATACCCCGAGGGCCTACTTCTCGTTGAAATCAAAATTTTAAATTTCATCAACCCAAGGTTTTTCAGACACATTACCTTTTCTTTGAAACATAATGTAGCACTCAGGATCTTTCAGAACTCCGCATCAAAAGTTCCAGAAGGCAGTCGATCCATGGGGGTAAAATTCCTAAGTTGTCCAGTCGGGGGGGGGGGGAGTTTGCGGTCTTGGGAAAATTTGCCTCCAATTAAGTCTCAACTTGGTGAAATGCACACATAGCATGCAAAAATGTCAAAATTTCCTTTATTGCCCAATTTAACCTGAACGTGGTCGAAATTCAATGAGAAGGATAAAGGCATAGTTTTGGTCCATATTGTCCCACTTTTTTTTGAGCCCGGTCATAGACCACTGATAAACATTAACATTCACCCACAGATCTGTACAATAACACAAAACATGGAAGGGTTTTTTGAATTTAGGGGACAGAGATGAAATGACAAAGTGCTTTTGACAAAAGGCAGCCATCCTTTTAACCAACCTGCTTACACTCACTTGCAAGATCAGTTATATAACACATGAAACGTTTAATCCAAGGCGTTGTAGACTCAAAGAGAGTCTAACTTAAGACCCGGGTTCAAACCAGGCTTAGTCCTTCATGGAGGACCTTCTTACTCTTGATATTACAATGAATAGTGTGATTTGATAACAGGTGTGAGAAAAAATTACTAAAGAATAAACCATTCTAACACATTTATAAGAAAAATTGTTTCTCCGCTAGGAAAGCCGATGGACATCTCTCAAACCTGAACCTCCAGATGATATCAATCTAAGGCTGTTCTAACAACCCAGTCTTGATAGCTCAGTTGCAGGGAGGGTGCCGTGCTAGTAATACGGTAGGTCGCGCGTTCGAACCCGGCTGGGCAGCATTGGTTTTTTTTTCAACCCTTGTGTGCGCGGCTATCTTCAGGGGAAGATTAATAACTATCCATCCTTGTCTACCTGGGAAATAAGGAATAAAAATTTCAAAATTAAATATAAAGGTGTATAGTAAATTATACATTCTGATTGATATCCACTAATAAAAGCAATGGACCCCTTTGAACCTGATGCCTATAGATGATATCTATCACTCTTCTAACCAACCAGTCTTGATAGCTCAGTGTTTAGGTGCCGTGCTAGTAATATCGAGGGTCGCCGAGTTCGAATCTGGGCCGGGCACATGGGTTTTTTTGTCAACACTTGTGTGCGCTGGCCTTCTCCCGGGAAAGATTAATACATAATTAGCCAATGTTCTCACCAATTTACAACACACTTTCAATGTATGTTGAAAGAAAAAGGTCCATTAATGTAGGACTAACCTGGTTTAAAACTGAGATTAAAGTTAGACTCCTTTGAGTTATACCAGCATAAGAAGGAAGCACGCTGCATGTAGGGGTTTTACTTTTCCTGTGCAGAGATGACTGACCGAAAAGGCGCATTCTTTAAGTCAAATTGCATTAACCACAGATCAATTTTGATCGCATGCATTAACTGGATGGATTCCAGAAATAACTTCTTCAGTGCCTGCAGATTCAATTGTTTTAAAATATGCAACAATATGATTATCATCGACATGAAAACCCCCAAGTGTGTATGCTGATACGAGATTCTGTCGGGGGGTAGAACAATGCGAGCAAAGTCTGTGAATGGTTAATTCGTATCTTGAAATATTCTATGAACGTTCTAAGTGTGCCTTTGGGTTACGGAATTTGAATAATTGAATTATAAACTTATAAATGGGTTACACTTGAAATAAGAGATAAGCTTAGGGAAGATGATAAGGAAAACATGATTTAATATTAGTTGAAGAAGGTGATTAAGTTAGAGGAAAGCAAAGTTATGTAATTATCAGCACCAGTGTAGAAAAGAATTACAATTTGGACTGTCTCATTCTGAAAAAGATAATTTTAAAATATTTTTTTGGGGGGGGGGAGGCAGAAAAACCATTCATAATTAACTTTTCATGAGAGATCTTATTAAAAACATGCAAATAAGAATACTGAAGTCCTGCTGCCTGTAGGGAATGTGCTTGTATATCATGCTCTGCTTAGTTTTCTTGAATAGGCTATCAAAAAAATTGCTCCAAAACTAGCCTAGTTCACTCCCTATTGAGGGAAATCAAGAGATTCAACCATTGGACTCATGATTGGAGGTCACAGGTTGTTGTGTCCTTGGGCAAGTCACCAAGGATTCAAATTCAGTACTAGCATGATGCCCATTTCTAGTTATACCTTATCAGAAATACACTTACAAAAAAGCATTAATTAAGCATGACGAGTATAAATGTACTGGTCTGCTGCGATCGACGGCTAAGCCCGCCTTGGGATGTTGGTGCGCGTACATCTGTAAATGGTATTTGATTAAAGGTGCATTCGTGATCCAGCACCTTCAGTTTTATTCATGGTTCGCGAGATCTCCTTGAGAAAAAGCTTATTCACACAATGCATGATTCCGATCTTGCGGTTTTGTGTTATGAGCAATTCTTTGTTTCCCACGGTAACATAGGCCAATGTGACTGTAATTTTCTTGGCCGTTTACGGACAGAAAATACCAAAATCGCAAATTTCTTACAAATACGACCAAAATTTTACGTAATATTTTGTACACATGGATTAATAAGGCAACGGTTCGATGCTATCACAAATCTAACTTTTTTCAGGTAAAGTGGGGGACAAGGTTGTTGATCACGAAAATGCCCCTTAACAGTATATGTGTCCGGTAAGTAGTAAATGTTGACAGGGAAAGTGTAAGTCAAAGGAGGTTGTTCAAGTCAATGGTATAAAACATAGGAACATGCCCAAAGGTAGCATTGAATTGTGCTAAAGTTAAGAGCAGGTATGAAGTCACCTGACCTCTACCTTACTTGCCTCTTCACCCAAGCAATTAAAATTGGCTACCAGCCTATGCTATAGTGCTATCATCTTCCTCGAGTCAGTATTGTCAGTGTGTAATGCAATAGTTGTAGCATCAAGAGCGTTGATTCGAAGCACTGGCATATGGCACGTGGTGATGAAGGCGGGCGAAAAAAATTATACGTAAAAAAACTGAACGAGTTGACGTCCCTGAATCGAGGGGAAGATAAACAGAGTATAGGAAGGGACAAAACACACTCACTCTACAGCTTGGAGTTATTTTTTTCAAATCATTACACTGAACATTGAAACTATAGTATGCTTTATCGTGAAGCTGAGAGTGACATGACTGCATATGAAATTATTTCAGTAACTAATTACACTATACTCAGTGCTGCAGACACAAAAGAGACCCAACTTATTGCATTACAAAAATGATGCTTATAAGCAGTGACATCACGCTCTGCTTCATGCTTGTAAGAGTACCCTTGCTCTGGCCAGATACCGTACCTAGCCAGTTCCTCCCCAAGCTTTGAGCGCCTCACTGGTGGACTTCCGGGCTGAAATTCCTGGGTGGTTTAGGTGGTGCGTCTATGCGAGCGACTTCTGCCCTAGCAACTGCTGCACGGCAGACATCTCCAGTTCTTAGAAGGTTTTCACTTGATCATCGTGATATTTGAGTTTTTTCATCCACAACATTGGGACCAGGGTTCCCCCTTCTGCACGAGGAGCAGGTGGGTTTGACGGAGCAGTACATGACTTGGCAGAGACTTCAATTTTGAGAGGGCCCTGTTTGTAAGGAAGTTACTCTTTGTAAGGTCCACCATGACCATTTGAATTACAGTTTGATTTGAATTGGAATCCTTCAACATTTGTTTTTACAGCTTCGTCGTTGTCAAACTAAGAGGGCACAGGAGTATCACAAGTATGTCCACTTTGCTGGGAGTTTTGTTTTGTCTGCTGCGTTTCATCCTCCATTTTCGCTCATTACTCGGACGGCATATATTTCAAATCTACCCTCCATGCGTCCGTCTTTCCATCGTAGCCATTTTTTGTTGTGTTGCGCCTGCCACAGCATGCATGTGATGCATGCAGAGTTCTTCTGCTTGGGATCGTATCAAAATATTATGGATCCCTATCAGAAGTGTTGCGGGAGAAGTTCGCTCTCCATTGACATCATCTGCTCAAAATTTGGCGGTGGGGGGTACTTTTGGGGAGAGGAGGAAGACCCGTTTTACGGTTTCTGGCTTTGGTGCAGATGACGTGTCTTGACCTGAGCTAGAATAACTTGAGTCTAGTGTTTCACTATTGTCCGCAACCAGTGTGTAGCTACAAGTACGTTTGTTCCGAGCTGGACGAAAGGAGGCAACTCAAGCTCCAACGGAGTTATCCGATCCGGAAGATTCTCTCTCATTTGTTCCTGTACTGGTGACAAGTGTTAGAGCGCTGAACCTCACACTAGAGCACTAGAGGAGCCCCCATTGTGTTGAGCTCATGTCTCACAGTTAAGGTAGGTTGGATTTTTTGTGGGATTTTTGTTTGCATATTAAAACTGCTTTGTCCTAATTGATTCGCCCGTTGGTAATGATGGCCCCATTCTACGGCCAAGAGATCCTCTTGGGATAGTTGGTAATGTTACGTAATGTTTCCGGGTTGGAGTGGGGCTATTTTCTTTATACCTGCTCGTATTTAGTAAGTAATGTGCTAACAGGAGGTTGATAGTCATTGGTAACTTTTGTTCCATCATCATCGACATTGTTCATCATCGTCATCACATATCGCAGTCTCTTTCATGTCACTGTGGATACTAAATAATACTCTGCTCCTCTGCTCTGTTCACCTAATATCTCACTACCACTACTTGAAGTAGTTGATGCAGGACTCCCAAAATTATATCAGAATAGTTTGCATGTAACCTTTACTTGGACTTTACAAGAGGGCGTATTTGTTTCGTAAGTCTCCGAGAAGTACTCCTCCTCGTAGACACCCGACGAATAATTTCTTGCAGTTTCTGCTTCTATGCTCACTTCCAATGGACTCTTTGGGACAGCATTATGGTGTGCTATTTGATGGTTAGTACCCGTGTGGGGACCATAATATCCCGTTGTACGACACAGGCCTTGTGCCCGGCACAGTTCCGCGGCATGCTGCTGCCATCTGTGTTGTGGTTGCAACGTCTGATTGCTGGTGCTGCATTGTGAGGTCTGCAGGTCGTTGGGCAGTCCACGTGTTCAATGTTTGGCTTGCTGGGTTGTTTTAAAACCGGTAAAGCATGACTTTCCAAAGCACAGCATGGCACCTAGGAATGGAGGAGGCACAAAACAAAGTGTAAGAATGGTTTTAGATATGGTATAAATTACAAATACATTGCATTAAAAGCTAGTTTCTTACAACTTTCCTTTTCATAAGTTGTACATGTGAGATCTGTTCCATCTTTCCACTTCAACCAAGTATTGTAAATATTTCACCTATGGTTAAGGAATGGGACAAGGTGAGAGTTATGTAACCAACTTGGTATGTGGTCACATGTTGACAAGCAAGAACCTGTTTGCAATAATAACAATACAATCTTGGCTACAATATTACCATCACAAAAACATAGTTTTCACTTTGAAGATAGTTCTTGAAGATCTTTTATGTAATGCTACTGTAAAGGTCAAGATGGAACTGATGCATGAGACAGTAGTAGCTAAAACATGGCGACAAGGTGGTACAGCTAATATGACAACATAAAAGGTAGCTGGGTTAGTTTACCAAGCAAGACAAATTGCTGTGGTTTTTGTTACCTTTCGCATTTCCCCAGTGAAAAAAGTTGCAACTTGTTGCAAATACTGAGAGGTAGAGAAACGGGCTTTTGCTTTAGCCATGTGCTGCACAGCAACCCATTGTGTGGTAGTAACCAGTTCCCATATCTTCTTTAACCTTTTTTTTCTAGATACAGCCTACCCTCGCCTTTTACCTGCGATGTGAGTAACATGGAAGGAGTTCACTAAACCTACATGTGACACACATGTAGTGCCCGTGCCACACATGTAGTACCCTGGACACCATGTAGTTACCATGTGACAGCCATTTGTAGTGCCCATGTGACACCTATGTGACACCCATATAGTGCCAGGTGACATCCATGTATGCTTTAATGTGACATCCATGTAGTGCCATGCGACGCCACGCAGTATCCATGTGATATTCATGGGATTATCCATATGCAACCGATGTGATGTAAAGGACCAGGACAAACTGATGTATACTGTTGGGAAATAGACACAACAATACTAACATACAAAAAATACAAAGTTGAAATCTACTGAATTTGCTACTTTTTGCTGGCAAAATTATGCTAAGAGACAATATGAACGCAACAATTATGGCTAGCCAGATAACCAAGGTCCATATAGGCGCTACTTATGTTGCGTCACCAAAACAAATACACAACAAGAATAGGATTGGTGCTCTGTCTCGATGACAAACCCGATCCGTCTGGCTTCATTGCGCTACTCCAATGATGTATATTTTCCCCAATCGCAGGTTGGGATTTAATGTTTCATCTTCAATTTCATCCAATTCCCACATGGCATGATATCACTGGCTAGACAAATAAAAGTACTCATGGGAAATAAAAAACCAACTGGTCACTCTTGATCTTAAAAAATAGGGCAAACTTAAAGACACTATCAGTGATTTGCTAAATCCAGCAAATCGAAAAAATCATCAAAATCAGTTTTATTTTTTTCTTTTTGTATGTTTGTAACAAGGACAATTGTATCCTAACATACCCTGGAAAATGATAAGAACAGAACCAGGAATATAAGGACAGAATCGGAGATTTGAGTCATTATTCCGAACGGGACACTACTACAACACATAAGTGAATAGAGAATCGTATCTTGGAAACACTGCCGTTTTCTTCCTTTTCTGTCAATTCTACAGCTGGAAAAGGTACACTGTATGAGAATTTTCAGTCGGACTTATCCTTCACTTAGAGTATTCCTGCACAATTCAAATATTTTTCAAAATTCACTGATCGTGTCTTTAAGCTATTGTTCTTGAAACTTGGCAAAATACACTAGTAGTAAAGAGGCCCAATTAAGGTGCCTGGAATTATTGGAAAAGACATCTTGTGTTGTCTAGGCGAAGTCACTTCATGTGTGAATGACAATAATAAGCTATTAAATGATTCACTCAGACAATGACAATGATGAGCCACTTACTGACTTATGCAAGTGACTAGACATGTCTGGAAGAAAATAGAGTCATCTGGGATTATGCTCCACCAAGGACTGAAGCCTGTTTACGTTTGAAGAAAAACAAGACTCCCACAGTGTGTCATTTTGTAAGTACAGGGTTTTGACATTTATTTCTTCACTTAGCTTCCCCTCCCCTCCCCCTCTCCCTCTCCCAGGTACTTTCCCTATCCACCAGGTTTGAATGTTTCTGGACATGTCGCTGCTAAGCTTTGTTCAATTCAGTTAATTTTGTTTCTTCTTCCAAAGACAGAATTTGACATTAACTGGTCGGAAATTATCACTTTGTTCAAATTTTTGGTTAGAACAAGGTGTATAGAATGGTTGAGGAAAAAATGATGTATGTGTATACATAGGATGTGCTTTTTCTATGTGAACTACAACAGTATTATTATCACGATTATTACTTCTAAGAATGATTTTAATTAGAAATTCAATACGGTTACACTATTATTCATTGCGCTGCTAACATATAGTCATGTAATCATTCGTCATCTTTATCACTCTAACACTGACATGCATTGTAGGATTTGTGTGAAATATAAATTTTAATAAGAGATCTATCTGTCTTCAACCTAATTATTGGTCTTTCTTTCAAAAATCAACCCTTTATACTAAACAACACAAGAACAAACCTAAAGACACTATCAGTGATTTGCTAAATCAGAAAATCGAAAAAATCATCAAAAATCAGATTTTGCATGTATGTAACAAGTACAGGTATCCTAACATACCTGCAAATGATTAACACTAGACGCAACCTATAAGGACAGAATCGGAGATTTGAGTCATTACTGTCCGTTCGGACACCTTTCTTACAACCGTAATGAATGGGGAATCGTATCTTGGAACACTGCCGTTTTCTTCCTTTTCTGTCAATTCTTCAGTTGGAAAAGGTAACTTATGAGAATTCTACAACTTATCTTCACTTTGAAGCTATTCCTGAAAATTTCAGATATTTTTCAAATCACTGATAGTGTCTTAACTTGGGGGTATCCAGACTGTGTGTGTTACAAAAAATTGGGAAATGAAGAAATTATTCACTTATTCACTGTGCAATTTACTTTGCTTCTTGTTCTACTATGCACTTTTGAAATCACCCTGTTGCCTAGAGTAGTCCGTCTTCAATCCCCTGAACCCAGGAAAGATCAAAACTAATCCCACTTCAGGTGTAACCCTGATATATTTTAGTACAGATGGCAACAGGGTTGTTGTTTGTATCTCCTGTAGCAACACACATCATAAACCTACTGCATATGGAGTGCTTTATTTGCCCTGTTCTTGTGAGTAATTTTCAAGTACTCTTAAATTTGATCAATTAACAAAACTGTAATTAGTTTAGTGCAATAAGTTTAGTCTTTTTGTGTTTAGAGCCTAAAGGCATTTGTCATTAGGCACTACACAGTGTTTCCTAACATCCCCCAATTTCATTTCTTAATGGCAAGCTTGGCATCGTGCAGTTATCTCCACGGCAAAATACGCCACAACCTTTTACCACACTAAACTGGATTATTGTGTCCTTAACCCAGCTTACCTGTTAACCGTATGCTAATTTTAGCCACGTGACATGCCTCAGTGAATGAACGGCCGAGTTAACTGCCACACTTGAGTAAACATGCTGCCCTAACATGCAGTAACTTGGGCTGAGCGGTGTATTTTGGCCATCAGGAAGTCATTTACATATAACATCAACCGCGTACCTTCCCAAGGTCCAATCGATCCTTTGTTTGGCATACCATAAAAGGAAAGCATGGGCTTGATTGACAGAAAGTTCCAAGTACATAGGTCAAATCGTTTTTCTATTACGGCCTCATGAATATAGCGGTCCTCCGGCCATACTCAGACAAAATGTTAGAGTGAATTTACCATTCGCTGTGCACAAGTATTTTAAGAAGGAAAGTTCTGATATGATCCTGGACATGGTCTCATAAATGAAAAGCACCGCATATCTTCCGAATGACATTTTATTTTAAAATTTGCAACCACGAAGAAAGAAAACATTTCCTAGATCGTGTGAAAGTTCTGTTGAATTTGAGCATAAACTTTGCCAGTAGCGATGCTAACCAGTGAAGCCCCTATACTTTAAATACACACTAGGCACAAGAGGTCACGCATCAATTGTGAGCGCACTGTGTATAAGGTATAGTAAAAAGGACAATAACTGCACGATGGGGTGACCCACAAACGCATCTCTTTAGCCAATAATGAGTGCAATCGACTAATTGGGTTATTTATTTGACAGAGGCAAACTAAGGTATTATTTTAAGCCTATTCTCAAAATTAAAGCAAAATTGACCTATTGTTGGTCAGAAAATATATGCCAAGGCGAAATAGCCACCTCGCCCCAACCATTTCTTTAAATATTGTAAAATTGAGATTTATTCCATTGAAGTTACTTTTCTCTACTTGAATATGCTAATTAATTTATGAAAATTTAGAAATCTTTAGAGAGAATTCTAAAGAATGAGTAATGTAATTTTTTGCCCTTAAGTTGTTATTTAAACAGTATTATTATTAATTAAATATCAGGTGAAATATTACAAGAAAATATTACATATAAGAAATTTTATCACAGCCTGGGGAGGTGCGCACAGGATATGGTCAAAGGAAATTGGACCAGAAATTGAAAGGAAATGCCCTATTTTGCCATAATTTGTTTTCTTTCAACGTTTCTGTGCACTGGTCACTCTACGCTCAGTTTTTGCTATTATTTGAAATGCAGTGACCCTAACAGCATACATAATTTGAATCTGTCATCTATGAAACCTTCAAAAAAAAAAAAAAAAAAAAACCCTCTCCCTCTCCCAGGTACTTTCCCTATCCACCAGGTTTGAATGTTTCTGGACATGTCGCTGCTAAGCTTTGTTCAATTCAGTTAATTTTGTTTCTTCTTCCAAAGACAGAATTTGACATTAACTGGTCGGAAATTATCACTTTGTTCAAATTTTTGGTTAGAACAAGGTGTATAGAATGGTTGAGGAAAAAATGATGTATGTGTATACATAGGATGTGCTTTTTCTATGTGAACTACAACAGTATTATTATCACGATTATTACTTCTAAGAATGATTTTAATTAGAAATTCAATACGGTTACACTATTATTCATCGCGATTAGTGACACGCATGAGCGCTGCTAACATATAGTCATGTAATCATTCGTCATCTTTATCACTCTAACACTGACATGCATTGTAGGATTTGTGTGAAATACAGGGCGAGTCAAAAAAAACTTGACCCTGATTGTGTTCGCCATTTTGAATTTTCAAGTAACATATATATCTAACATATGTGATATCCTCTGAAAGCTTAGTTCATTATCTTTAATTTGCTGCAAAGATCATTCACATCGGTTAGGTATAGACCGAGTTACAGTCGTTTGAATCCAGCAGTCGGTTTTCTGCACTGTCCACGGAATCACATTTGCTTTAGTCGGGCGCCGTGCATTCAAATGGGAATCCGTGGATAGGGTGAAAACCGGACTACTTGATTCAAAAGACTGTAGCTCGGCCTATACTTAACCGATTGGAATTATCTTTGCAGCAAATTAAAGATAATGAAATAGGCTTTCCGATGATATCACATACGTTATATATATTATTTAAAAATTCAAAATGGCGGACACAATCCAGGTCAAGTTTTTTTTTACTCACCCTGTATAAATTTTAATAAGAGATCTATCTGTCTTCAACCTAATTATTGGTCTTTCTTTCAAAAATCAACCCTTTATACTCAACAACACGAGAACAAACCTTAACCTTGTGGCTATCCCAGCTTGTGTGTGTTTACAAAATTGGAAATGAAGAAATTATTCACTTATTCACTGTGCAAATTACTTTGCTTCTTGTTCTACTATGCACTTTTGAAATCACTCTGTTGCCTAGAGTAGTCCGTCTTCAATCCCCTGAACCCAGGAAAGATCAAAACTAATCCCACTTCAGGTGTAACCCTGATATATTTTAGTACAGATGGCAACAGGGTTGTTGTTTGTATCTCCTGTAGCAACACACATCATAATCCTACTGCATATGGAGTGCTTTATTTGCCCTGTTCTTGTGAGTAATTTTCAAGTACTCTTAATTTATGAAAATTTAGAAATCTTTAGAGAGAATTCTAAAGAATGAGTAATTTTTTGCCCTTAAGTTGTTATTTAAACAGTATTATTATTAAAACAGTATTATTATTAAATATCAAGTGAAATATTACAAGAAAATATTACATATAAGAAATTTTATCACAGCCTGGGGAGGTGCGCACAGGATATGGTCAAAGGAAATTGGACCAGAAATTGAAAGGAAATGCCCTATTTTGCCATAATTTGTTTTCTTTCAACGTTTCTGTGCACTGGTCACTCTACGCTCAGTTTTTGCTATTATTTGAAATGCAGTGACCCTAACAGCATACATAATTTGAATCTGTCATCTATGAAACCTTCATAGCAGTGGCGTAACCAGACCTTTGCAAATGGTGGGGCAGAAGGGGTGCCGAGGCATTTTCTGAGGGGCGAATTTGGGCCTTCACCATAGACACTGTACAAATGGACAGTTTAATTGGGGGGGCTGGCTGGCAGGGGGGAGGGTTCTGAGCAGGGGAACTCATCCCCTTCCCCAGCCCCGCTGGTTATGCCACTGATTCACGGACATCACCACATCAAGGAGTACATGTCTTCAATATTCATGTATGTAGACATAGTTCTAAATGTGACACTTTTAAAGGGCCATGGCCCGATCGCTAATAGCCTTGTCCCCAGAACCCCCCAATTTTACCGGAAGTGATCACATTCTGGTATCTGAAGCAAGCTACTATTTTTCTTATTTACTCAGTGAAATCATTAAGGCAAAAGGATGTTTGGTTTGTAAGTTATGAGCGAAATTGTGCCCCATTTTGGTCGATCAATATTGATTTTTCACAGTACTCTATGGGGCTTACAAAATTCATGTTTTTAGCTTTCAAATCAAAAACGGATTGAAATATTGGCACAAAACTTTACATATGGAGTTTCGGGGTGGAGGCCATTCTATCAAGATGAAAACTTTATATATTTAAATCGGGTCACCCTCCTTTAGTAACTTGCTCACTATACTTTTGTACCCCCTGAGGGTTCACATTTATCCACCATTTTTACAATGGTGCCAAGTGCATAGTGGTATAATACACATAGCTTTAGTGACTAAAATGTTATGAAAATACTTCGCCCTTTTATGAGTCAAATTATGCTTTCCATTTCCTCTGCCCCACCCTCCCTAAATCCTGCTGTTTCAATTCCAATTATATGCGCAGCAAAAGATACTTGGAAAAAGGATTTTATCGCCACAAAAAATCTGCACTTTGTTACGAATAACGTTCCATCTTATTCACTTACACACCTTTTCAAGTTATACCTACAATTTCACCCTCCCTACAATCAGATAAATTAAAGGGACACAATGGCATGTGAAAAATATTCAGAACATAATGAAATAGACCTTAACTGAAATCACTTCCACAACTGTGTGAAAAAATTGGATGTTTTACATTAAGTAACAAACAGTCAAAACAGCAAGAGTTTTGAAATCAAGGTGTTGACATCCTCCCAGAATTTCAATGTATCTAGCATGTTTGTGGACACATTCAAAGCATTCAGACCGGATTCAGCCCTGTACTTCAGGCTGTAGTAAGATATTGATTGCCAAGTGAAAGGTGGAGTAGCTGGGATTAGCACAATATAGACCATAATGGTCGGTGAGGCGAGTGTAATAAAATGCTGGCCGTAATGTCAGCATCCCTGGCTAGAATTGGCAAGCTTTGGAAGGGATAAACTATTAGTTACTTCCCTTTTTTTACAAAATGTAACACCAAATTTTTTTTTGAATTTGGAATTGGTGGAAGTTGAATTTCAGTAAGGGTCCATTTCTTAGTTTGAATATTTTTTCATGCCATTGTGTCCCTTTAAGCATTATCCTTTCACAGGTTCAATGCAAGCATTAGTCCGGAATGAAATATGGTGCTGAAACTCAACACATACGATCAGTGGAAATTGTGACACTGTTATATGACTTAACATTACATATTATTAAACATTTCCACTTCCATAGTCCCCAGCTTATTTGGTTACAGTTAAACCAGAATCCTGCATCACTACTTTCACTGTAACTTCACGATACAGCTCAGAGTCCAATTTGGTGGTACCGATAAAGCCCCTGAAAACACTTATAAGTGGAAACTTGCGTCAACTATTAACAACTACCCCTTTTAGGTTGGACCCTTGGTGACCTATAACATTCACTGAAGACATGAAAAAGCTTGCAACAAGATAGCCTTTAAACAAATCCAGGGGGAAGCAGGCATCACTTTATCTCTGGCTAAGGAAAAACAGGGAAAGCCAGGATTGTGATAGGGTTTCCGCAATACTGAAGCCTGATTGAGTACACAGGACTTGACTCTGTTGAGAGGAGGGGGGAAAATGGGTGTCTTTGTAATGTTGCGTGCAGTTGTACAAGGGCATGGGGTTCTATATAGAAATCTTTGTAAAGTATAAAACAAGTTGCAGAATTATTAATTTTAAAGAAAAATAAAAACCTATTAGAAACAAATCGCCAATTTGACCTTTCAAATACTCTACAATAATCAAAATTATGAATTGAGGAAAAATGCCTATTTTCGAATGATACTAAAAAATATCACATCGAAAAGTGTGGAATGGCAAGTTGAGGGTCGTGGTCATATGAATATCTTCAAACACAATCTTCTACAAATGAAATTTGTCCTGTTTAAGTTGCATGCCAGAAATTGTTCGAGGTCGGCAACGCGCGCACCGCAATATTTGCATAAAAGGGCGGAGACTATGGTTAGCCTCATGCACGGATTAACCAATGGGGAGGCCAAACCTACTCAAACAAGCAATCGGCATTCACTTCCAGTTGTGACGCAGGTCACGCTCGGCGCACGGTAAATAAACTCTGAACAATTCTGGCAGAGAGTTTAGTAATGTTAGGATACAGAAGATCGACAGATACACACTCCATAGTTAGTTACAGCTTCGAACGATAGAAAATCAAATTTGCACAAAAAAATTTAGGGAGGGGAGCTCTTGTTTAGTGGTATGCAGGTATGTGCTCCATGTTTTGGGGTTGCATTTCAATGATTTAGGTATATATATAGATACAGCCTTCAAATTGGGTGTGTGGGTGTAAGGCT
>JAMKCH010000536.1:0-69883 GCA_023653785.1 Ophioderma brevispina | reverse complement strand
CGTTGTCATGCCAAACCTAGGTAAAGCGTAAATCCCGTATTTAATCATTACATGTTAAAAACTGCCATGTTGGATTAAAATCCTCTCTAGATAGTTCCATGCATTTCTGGACTTTGAAAGTTTGCAGCATTTCTGAGACTTCAATCACTCAACCTTGAAGACTAGCGAGAATGACTTAAGACGTAACACCAGTAAGGAATCTTTATTAAAACGCAGCAGGCAAAGGAGATGACATCCGCAGATGCACTGGGAAAAGGTCTTCTAAATTGAGGAAGCTGACCATCTTATGCGAGACGGGATATCAATCCCTTGCGTTAATCGCATGGGGGCTTTTTGACGCTTGTTAGGGAAACTTGGAGACAAGTAGGCAGTGACATGCAAGCTTCTGCGGGGGCACTAAAATGGGAGCGTGAGCCGTGTATAAACGGGTCAGATGAAAGAAGTCTTTATTTTAAGTCGAACATGGCTAAGTGTCATGTTGATTAATCTGGAGGGAAGAAAAAAAACAATACGGGGGAAGCTTTGGCTATATTAAGAACCACTCGTTCATGCTACTTCGGTATTTTAAGTCATTATCACGTTAAGTATTTGACAGAACGATTCACGCAAGACAGAGTGATTTGTTAAACCAAAACAATCTTAGATTAATAGTGTGCTGTGATGAACAATGTAACAATCTATATAATCGACCACATAGAGCAAACGACAGCCAGGGCAAAAATATCACTGAAACGTTCAGAGCTTTCTTGACTAATATTGCTGGCAACTGGAGCAATATCGACATCACATTCTGAAAGAGGCGAGGGCAAAATGGTCAAATGGAACACGATCCACAAATCCAATTTTGTTTTACGAAACCTTGTTACGTCATTCAAATCAAACATCGTGGATAAAGGATCTCCTAAACTATACTCTGATAACCACCAAATAGGCGGGAATCATTCCGTTTTTATTGTTCTGCACGTAAAAGTAAATCAAATATACTCGAGCATTTACACAGAATCGCAAGCGCCTCACAAAATACACACATTGTCTTGTGCTTAAATTATTCCCTATCAGTCCGCAATGTTATGAAGCCCGCCAATTTGGTTGTAATGGAAGTATACACAATACAGAATCCATTCCATACATGGACAATATTTTCTTATTTGTGGCACGTTACCGCAAGAAATTCAGCAACTCAACTAAGTCACAACTGTACGTGCCTGTGTACACACCCTTCTGCAAGCCCCCATGATCCCTTCAATCAACTCTCCATCCAAAAACTCTCTGATCATATAAACATCATCATACTCTACCAAACCCAGACTGGTAAACTTCAGACTCGTTACCAAAAAAACGCATATACACCGCGCACTCCACAGGGTCAACAGCCCATGACCCACGGTGCTCAGAAACTCAACACTGGCTTCAACGGAAACGATCCTCAAAGAGCCCAGGTACTCCCTCCCCTGTCAGAAAACTAATATTTTTATTTGTCATGGGATATATGATGGAGATGGTTGATGATTGAAAATTCATTTTACCATGTAATAGGTACTGTCCCAATGGTGCCACAAACAGGCATGATCTATGAAACAACATACACACAAGGCAACCTTAACATTTAAAGAGCCGATAATGTTACTAACTTGTGTTACTTCCACATGGTTGGCACTATTAAAAAACAACAACATACTGGGATTGGAGTTCTTATGGAGCACACCCAAGACACAGATTTAAGAAATAAAGGGTGATGCAGTATCCTTTATGGGCGAATAATGTGTCCGAGGTCGGAAAAAATAAATAATGGACGAGGCGCAGCCGAGTCCATTATTTTAATTTTTTCCGGCCGAGGATACATTATGAGCCCATAAATAATACTGCAAACCCTTTATTTCTATTCTATTACCGAAAACAGAGTGATATAATGAGAAAATGCATTCGCGGCCCATTATTGCAGAATAATGGGCAGTAAACTGACCAATCAGAATGCTGCATTTTCAATAATGGGCAGCAGAGGTAATAGAATACATGTTATAGGTATACATGAAGATTCTAAAATCTAAAAAGATTCTCCTTCTATTTCCTTTTTCACTATTCATAAGCCTTTTTTTCAGAATGTTCTGGGTTACAGCTTGTATTTGAAGTGAATCCAACCAATACAAAACAAAACTTTCCATACATACACTATGAGTTACAATATGCTCATCCACCAAGGACACAGTTAAGTAAATTGTATTGTACATGCATTGACATGAACTGATCTTGTGTGATCTGGGTAGGTATGATGCATGATACTCCAAAACTATGGGTATATTTTCTAAATACACTGGTGAATCAAAGATATTGAACTGTGTCATATACGAATGAGACTGCTGGTTCATAGTGATATAACTACAATATAATGCTCGTTCACCAAGGATACATTTCATTTAGCTGTACCTATGTGTATTCCAGGTATCATAACTCATACCCCAAAACCAGAGGGGTGTATTTTCTCTTACAATGGTGAATGAAAGATACTGAACTTTGTCATGCAAATGAGACTTCACTGGTTCAAGGTGATATTTGCACTTCTGTTGCGCCTGGTAGTTTCTGTATAGGTTATTAATTTATAATATATTAAGTCAGTGACTTTTGAGATGACTTCCCAAATGAGCTCCTGTCACTTGGGATCCAGAAGCCATCTCAAAAACTACTGACCTAAGACTAAGCTTGTTTGGACTCATTTGAATCCATTTTTCATGCTGATTCCATATATGGTCATGAACATTCAGTATTTGGACATTTAAAAAAAATGAAAATTTTAAATTCTGAACAACTATAGTCCCCTTTGCACCTAACTCTGTATCATGTGCCTAACCCCTAACCCATCCTGCTCATCTTTTATTCTGTTAACAAAATAAAGCATATTATGAGGCAAAGTAGATACAAAGGGTACAACGTAATGTCAGCTCATGATTGGTACATGCCCTGTACAGCATGAAATAGAAAAAAATGCCCTGTCTACCTTTTTGTTTAAAGTTAATTGCATGGCATTTGCCAAACAAGTTCTTTATTAACTTCAAATACAATTTGGCTTTTTAGGCTAGGTTCTAATATAACGCTAGGTCACATTTAATCATCTCAAAGCCAGGCTTATCCACAATCTACTGCTTGCTTTCCAGGAAACAGTCCTCCGACATGCAGCCCTTATTAACCAATGTTCAATTCCTATAGTATGTTCACACATAACATGAAACATGACCTTTGATTAAGTACAATGAATTAACAGAGGCGACTAAGGTCATAATGTAACCCTATGATAAACACACTAGAGTATCTGTAGTGCATTGTACCGCAACTTCGATATCTCAAACAAACTGTTTATACTATAATTAACACACCGGGTCATGGGCCAACTTACATGCAACAGAGTATAGTTTGCTTCCCTCTATGCTAGCCAAAGCGGAGTAACAGCAAAGCCGATGTTTCAATAAATAGACGGCCAATTGCTACCTCGGTCACGCCTGAGCTCGCTACATCTTGTCAAGCGGCCGAAAACAAGTCTCTCCAGGCCCCCTCTTATGCCCTATTGACGACACTTCATTTTGTTTGTTACACAGACCCTTGATACGAGTCGGGTCCCCAAACCCATCTTGACATTACACATCCCTCAGCTAGCTACAACTAATATAAGTATAAAAATGTCTCATTTCTTATTTTTGTGCCACATTATTTTTCCCTATCCAATTTGACCACCGCAGCAATAATATTTTCCAAAATCAATTTATTTGGAGAAACATGGCGTGATGGAATTTCATCTTCTATTTGAGAAGGATTTTCTATACAAGCACGAGGCTGTATTCCCACAAGCCTGGCAAAACAACGAAACTTAAAAGAGCAAAATCACCACTTTGCGTACCCCTGATGAACATTGGAGAACATGCTCATTTTATGGTTCAATTCTTCTGAGACGGAAAGTCAGTCAAATGCCATTATTTGGTAGACCTACATGCCTAGATGTGTCTGCCTATAAAAGTCTATTATGATTTAGGGCATAAAGTGAAGAACATGGGAAAGTATTTCTACAGAATTCAATTTTTTTCTTGAAGAAAGATGGGAGAAAAGAAATAAAAACCGAACTGATGTACATGCATAATATGTAACTACCACTGTCATTTTCCTACCTAAAGTACAGAGACTAGCACTTGATTCTGGAAACCCTTTCAGGTTGCCCCCTCTGAGACTTCTCCGCAATTAACCAACTCATGAATAACACATCGTTATACCGGATATCTGCACAACCGAGACGAGCCACAAATTCTTTGAAACGCCTTTAGGACAAGCACCTTTTAAATATTACTTATTCCATTTCGTTTTTAATTTCACAGTACTAATGTTTCCATCAGAGAAAGCCATGATGTGATTGATCCTATAATACACAATATACAAACACATATCTAGAGGTTAGGGCAAGAAGGCCCCATCTGAAGTAGCTGCCAGGTGTTAAATTTGGCATGTATAACACTAAATAAGAACACAACTGACAAATGGCAGCTATTGCAGATGGGCCTTCTTGCAGTAAACCCTCGATAAACAGTATGCATTTTAAAACGGCTGGTGGACATAACTGAAATTCTGTTTACTCTTACTTTTAAAATTGACTAATTTGGTTAGCTTTTCCTCTATTCAAGAATTGATGAAGAGTCTGTCTGCAGTGTTAAAAACAGATCACAAATGTCCAGCCAGGGATGGATTTGGTGTTCTGCCACCGCATCCTTCAACGTGCAGTTTATTCTGTCGAGGCTGCCGAATTAATAGGGTGGTGGCGCAGCACAATATAAAATTCTTTCCTCATGGCATCCAGATTTGCAAGTCACATGTTTTGTTTTCAAGTTATCAAAATTGGAAGAAACAAAGTTAAGGGAGGGGTCATTATTTACATCAGAGGTGGGGAATGAAGGATTTGAGGGGAAATCCAAACATTTTTCTCAGCAAAAGGGGAATATGAACATTTCATCTAGAGGGGGAACCAGAACTTTTAAAGAAATTTCATAAAATAAGGGGGAGTGTGAAAGTTTTGAACAGAAGCCAGAACGCTGAAAAAGGCCATTTTTTTCACTCACAAAAAAAGTTAAATTTTCCCTTCCCCCTCTCCCTGCGTAAATGATGACCGCTCCTTAAGCGAGGCTGAATCTACCATGCAGTGCACTAAAGTCAAGTCACAGACCTAAAGTTATATCTTATTATCAAAATCAAGAGAAACAAAGATTAATCTGGGCATGCAATATCGTAGCCAAGTTGCCCAAGTTTAATTGCAAGCGGTTCTTCAAGTCACAAGTCAAGCCATCAATTAAGTTTGAACGAAATCACCCAGTCAAGTATCCCATCAATGGCTATGCAAAGTCTGCAATCTTTAGCGTTCCCATTCTTCTTAAATAACAGTAACATTTTCCTAATTCAAACATTATGAGCAGTATCACTTCAACTCATTCAAAGTCAGTTCAATTCCTTAGTTGTAAACTAAAATACTCCATTTCCAAGGAGCACTCTGGAAAAATTTCCCCTACTTCACATTCCACGACAAGCTACATTTTACCACCCGTATTTAATTTGAGCCTAAATAGAAACAAAAACGAAAAACAAGTCGCCAACGTCTCCATATCCATTACCGATCTATTCCGTTCTTAAAAGCAAATTCTAGGTTTAGCAACATTTGCGATATCCATACTGCTGTGGCTCTTTTCAATCCCCCCAAAAACGAGTCTCTCTCAAGAGGGCCACGTTAAAAGGTCAATTGGCAATCCAAAATGACTTGTCGCAAAAAGTACATCTTTTAATATACTTTTTTCACCATGTACATTTCTCGAGGGCTTGTTATTATTCCTTGTGCCGAGTCCCACAATGGGTCCCAGGCTTATTAGCTGACTACAATTTGATATTAGCCCAACTTCATTCTAAATGGCCTGGATCTTCACTAAAAAATTAACCGCTGCTTGTTAATAAGAGAGAGATATGGGATTTAGCGGCAAAGTGCACCGTGTATTAAACTCTACTCAACTTCTTTGTTTCCCCCTTAAAGACAGGTTCCTTGGAAATTCATAAATAGCCCATAGAGGTACTTCACATGTTTTTTTGTAACATTAGTTTCAGAAGTAACATGGTTGTATGGAAGTTAACTTTCTTTGAAGGTTCACCATCATCTGCTATGTATAACATTAGTTGGGTAAGGTAACATAGTTAAATGAAAAGTTAAATTTCTTTGATGATTAACTAACAAAATCGTTCACTACCTCCTCCTTACTTACAGTCTGATGTTAACAATTATTTAACCCTTGTCTAACCAAGGGGGTCATTCACCCCTCTCAAGTTTTTCTCCCAGTGCAAAAAAATGAGCGATATGTCGAAAAATAATTTTAGGTAATTTTTACATCCTTTGCACACATTTTAGTGAAAAAAATTCGAACCCACCACCTACCTGGGATAAGATAAGCCATCAAAGTTGAGGTGTAGGGATTGCAAAGCCTCCTACACTTTACTGTGTAAATTGGCCCATCATAAAATTCCTCCTATATAAAAAGTGTTCATGTTATTGAGCTAAAACTTCATTTTTAAGTAAAATTTGTGTCTTACTTTCTTATTTTGGCCAAAAAATCTGGTAAAAATTGATCATAAGACAAATCCTAAGCATACTAGTCCATTGTATTTTGTTGATCTCGATTTAAAAGCACACCCCTTTAATCCGTGACCATATCTGTCAAAACTCTGCACAGTTCCACTGTAACAAAGAAATCACAGCTTTTCCCTCATCTTGGGAAGATAAATAGGCTAACCATTGCCCGAGAACCAATTCCTCCAGTCATTTCCATCTCAATAACTTATTCCAGACTTTCCAATTTGACCACGTCACCTGCAATTAAAGCAAGGTGGCTGACCTAACAGCCTATAAATTTATGACAAATCCAACGTTAATAGAGAAACGCAAAGGTAAGAGAGAACCGAAGCAAGCAGTGTCTGAAAATCTTGTGCCACGGCGAGGAGCAGATTTCATTCGTTTCTTTTGATATTTCGGTGTTTTTCTTCTCCCTAGGGGCATTTGTCTTGGTTGCTAAGGGTGCGTGTTCTCATGTCATCTTATGAGACCAAGACAACCAGTCTCTTACACAGGCACTGGGCAGCGCACTCAGCGCACTGGATGGGTGACACCCAATGAGAGATTGACTCCTCTCTCAGTTAGGTTTAAGATGTGTGCCATAAGTTCAAATATCATGATTAAGTTAGTAGCTCAAATAACTTCAAACATTACTAATAGGATCAAATTTGACAGTGAAAAGTATTATTCATCTGTCATTTAAAATAACAAACATCCCAAGTGGCAAACATAACTCTCCCATTTGTACCAAGATCACCCACTTTCAAATCATCTTTAACAACAAAACAGGGTTTCACAAGAGAACACACTGGCAAGCTCAGACTTGAAGAATAACCAACAAGTTACAAACACCTGCAACAGTTCCTATGGTCAGTGGAAGAGACTGATTCCTGCAAGACACGCAAGCTTGGCGCAATATCTCGTTTCCCCCAATATTCATCGAGTATGCCAAACCATAGTTATTCTTGTTTTCTTGCTCCAAGGTGTTTTTTGATGGTATAAGTCATAGGTATTGTGTGCGTAGTAATGGAACCCTGTTCAAACACGGGTGAAAATCTTTTTGACATGTCGTCGAGATTATTACCCAACATTTTTTTTCCTTCTCTGTTTCCCCTTATTCTGGTTGCATAGTTTGTTGGCTAGAAATGCATGATTTATTAACATAAAATTGAATATGGTCGAGCGGGCAGATTCCAGGCGTTGGACTTGTGCAGAGTTATTCTACCGAAAGGATTATTATAGATGAATGCAAGAAGTTGCAGATTACTTTGTTGAAAGTCTCACACCATAATGGATTGACACTATTTTGTAGGCTCATGACATATTTATTCAATTTTCTCTTAATTCCTAGAGTGATTTCTTGAGTGACCTTTAAAATATGCCTAAGAGGTACAAGATGAAAACATTGTTTTGAACTCCATCTCAACAATTATGAGACTAGCAAAAAGAACACTTAAACAGTTTTGGACTACCTTGTCAAACTTCCATAAACTGAAAAAAGTTGATATTTTCCATTAATTTTTGTGCTTTTCACACATTTCAGAACTAACTTATGAACTTGTACGAAATTAAGAATGCACCAAATTTGGTGTGTAAGTCTATGTAGGAAAGCTGAAAATAGCAAATTTGAAAACAAGCAAAACACACGAAATGGTTGAAATACAAAAAAATGCATGAACATTTTCCACAACTACAGAACTTCTCAGAAATTTTCTGAATTTTTAAAGACAAAATATTTGCCAAACTATGACCAATTGGTTTTGCCACGGATTTGAATCCTTTCAAATTATTTCCGCACTGCAAAAGTATGGCTCAATTTTTATTTAACTAGAGTGCTTCACCATCTACCTAATTTGTTTACTTGTTTCTAAACACTTCCTATAAGCGGTATACACATACTCCATACAACTTTTTCCAGAACCTGTTGTCTTCATTAATACACACAGCTTTTTGTAATTTTGGCAATGTTGGGTGGTTCAGTGTGCATAAATCCTGTTTTTGTGCATTGACTAATTATGCGTAATCCAAAGGCAATAAAACAGGATGCCCTTACGGAATGTTACCTTTCTTTTACTAAACATTATTTCTTTTGATATTTTACTTGCACCCCTTTGGTGTTGATGCATGAAACACATTCACAATGATAATGTAAAATGACACCGAGGTCATAATGGCTTTGACCTCATGACCCCTAGGCTCAAATGTCAAAAGGTCACTCTGAGTCAAACAACCTTACTCTAAACAAACTTGCACTTTTTTTTTTTTTTTTTTTTGTTTTCTCCGGGTACTCCGGTTTCCTCCTGCTTCTAAAATCGAGCTTCTTGGCATAAATCTGTTCTGGTACATGGTTTCTCTGATGTGCTGAGCGCCTTTCATGGCTGCCGCACAGCGCCTTGAGCACGTTTACGTGGATATGTCGCGCGTTAAAAATACAATTATTATTATTATTATTATTATTATTATTACCTTTCTTTTACTAAACATTATTTCTTTTGATATTTTACTTGCACCGCTTTGGTGTTGACTACACAATGATAATGTAAAATGACACTGAGGTCATAATGGCTTTGACCTCATGACCCCTAGGCTCAAATGTCAAAAGGTCACTCTGAGTCAAACAACCTTCTCTAAACAAACTTGCACAACCACAATTTTTTTAAAAATTTATTACAAATAGTGATCACCAAAGCAATTAGTCTTTTCTCAAACAAAATTTCCAAGTGGTAGAGTTTAGACAAGTTTGCATATCGCACACTGAGGGTTTATTCACACTCTCTCTCTCTCTTTTACTTTCCAAGGACTTTACCTTTCTTGGTTACGTCTTAACTTGAAACGCAACACTTCCAATCCTTTCTGCCTTGGATACACCATCGTTGTGAGATCCCAAGGTACTCACAATTACGTTTGCCAAAATGTCATTTTTTTCCCACTGTTTTGTGGTTGCCGCCATCTACCTTTTCCCCGTGTCCTTTCACAAGAACTCCACACAGAAAGAAATAATATCTCTGTGCCCATGTTTCTATTTTTAAGTGTATTGACTTGCTTTTTTACAAGCGCATGAAGCGAGTAGCTCGAAACCTTTCAGCCTGCTAGTCCCACAAGCCCTGGCCTCGGCTTGATATGTTTTTTGTCACTCGTCCATTTTTCCACTTGGCTGTTTTTGTCTAATTTCATTAATGAATGCATTTTTTCAGGCTATTTTTGTACTGCTCTGGTAACAATTGAATCTATTCAAGTGAACGCACAGTCAGTTTCAGGCAAACTGTTTTTATTCCCTTTTCCCCCCTTTCACATCATAATGAAACCCAAAATAATGACGGGCAATCCGCCAACATCGCTACCATTTTGTGCTTCATTGCAGCCAAGGGAAATTATGACGGAATCAGGTACAACCATACGATATTTAAAACACCATCATTCTTCACCGTAACAGCCCCATTCCAATAGCGTCCGGTGCTAAAATTCTCTTTTCTGTCGCGCAAATGGGCGATGATGACAGATCGAGTACACTGATCCTAAATTAAATCCATAAATTCAACATCTTCAAGGGCCATTGAGTCCAATGTGGTGTTCTTTTTAACAACTTGCACTATGCTGCGAGATCCTAATACCATGACGATGAGACCCGGCACAGAGAACGAGGGAGAGAGAGAGAGAAAAAAAAAGTAGGTAGGAAAGCGGGACACTTAATCCTGGGAGGGAATTCTTTGATGACTAAAAAATCTCTGGGGAGGCTGCAGGATCACATGCTGGAGGGGGCTTGATTCATATTTCTCTCGCTAATCACAGACGACATAATGAGGTTAAAGACAAACCACCAACTTACATCAAATCTTCCACAACATGAGGCAGAAAGTTGATGCGGGAAAGAAAACAAAAAACCCCGACAATTTCATGGTTCCTTCACAACTCGCCTGCATCGTTTAACAAGAATTTCGTGGTGCGGAATTACCCCCACCCATAACTAGTGTAGTAAATGGGAGAGATAAGTACCTCACTCCACCAAGCTATTAACTAATTGTAATACTCATTAGTATGCATGAATTTCATCACTGAACTATACAGCACCAAGAGTATCTGTGGATCATCACTACATGATGAGGATCAGTGTTGATGAGCTATAGTGGATTAATGATATTGCTCCTGCCCAACTGACCAATATCCGTCCGTCCATCCTCTGTCCATCCATCCATCCATGATCCATCCACTACCAACCCTCCAACCCCCCCACTCACCCACATGTTAACATACGACCCCACAACACATTATTGCGAGTCCTAAAGCCACTGGTATTACAGCATTACTACAAAATCAAATGCAGTGAAAAATCTTGTCTATGATGACCCTAAACATGGTGAACCTTTCATACAACATGCAGGAGAATTCCCTTTCCATGCCAGAATTGGGCTAATTAGCCCTATATGGGTCAGTTTGAGTAACTTTGTTTCAAAAGATTGGTTTGAAATAAATTTGGGTCAACTCTCTCTGTAACTTTGTTTTCTTTATAGATTGTTCACCACCAATTAATCAATCCCACAATGCAATGCATCTATACTGTACTGTACTAAACTCATGTCAGGAACAAAAAGTGTTGAAGAAGCTTATGGGCCACAAAACTTTTCATGAAAATGCTAAAAATTACCTAAATACTAGTGCTTTGTGTGCTAAAAGTCATGGTTTTTATGTGTTAAGAATAGGATTTTTGTCAGATCACATGACCTCATTGAGCTTATATTTCCAAAAACTGAGTGCATTGTGGAATGGACTCAATACACCATCAAACAAGTAGGCCTCATAACATTGCAAGTACAATACAAATAGGATGCAATGCAGTGGAAGTATTGAACATCACACTCATTAACAGACATGGGGGATCGTGAAACTACGGAAATTAGATCTTTTTTACAACATTAGACTTACAGACGACAGACAACTGATTGGAAAGAATTCCTCAGAAAAAAAAAAAACACTGCATCTGATTTGACTCACAGCATCATTGCATCATAAGTAGAGCAAATCTGATACCCAAGTTATATCCCATGTTAAAATGGCCTACTTTTGGCAATCCCACGTTGAAAATGTTACTCGGCTTTATTTGGCCACGTGGGGGCTAAAAAAAAGTTGCACGTGTCGAATTGTACCCGTGTAAACACGCCATTGTTAGCCCACCCCATTGGAAACTAAACACAGCAACATAGTCTGGTCCCTCCCCGGAGGCCATCCCACAGGACACGACATGAAACAACTCGTTATCCCCCCACAAATCTTTGCCGTTTTCTACGTGATTCACAGGGTCAAATCTCAGAATACATATTTACACCCAGGCACACGGACTGCCAATGACTGCGACCCCAAAACTCCCAGGAGAAAGCCAAGCTCATCTTCGTCTTTTCTCCCCCTCCTCTCCGTCCATTTTGTCAGTCTGCGCTTTACCCTCACGCACTGTTAGACTGCTGAGAGGCTAGCGGGTGAATTGACAATAACGGTACTTTTCAATCAAAATGGATTTGTCCGCATTTGGCGTTCATTTAAAATTTACAAGTCGTATTTGCTCATTTCAATTTGGAGGCCAATCTTCAGAGTTGACATGCATGTCTGGATCAAGATTTTTTTTTATCTATCTCTCCTCTTTGCCAGAGTCAATCTAGTCATGAATTTATGCTTGGATATGAAGGTATGATTGTTTCAAAAATCACATTTTAATTTTCAAAATTTGTATGAATTACAATTCGATTGTTTATTTCCTTTTCAAATGACTTGCATTTCGAATAACATTTTGATCAATCAACAACCTCCAATCACAATGTTCATCTTTGTAAATGTTAACTTGGTCATTGACAATTCTAAACTGTCATTTTCATCATCATCATCGTCATCATCATCATAATTGTAATCATCATCATCATCGTCATCATCATCATTATCATTGTAATCATCATCATCATCATCATCATCATCATCATCATTATCATCATTGTAATCATCATCATCATTATCATTGTAATCATTGTAATCATCATCATCATCGGCATTGTCATCGTCGTTATCATCATCATCGGCATTGTCATCGTCGTTATCATCAATATCATCATAATTATCATCGTCGTCATCATCACCGTCATCGTCATTGTAATCATCGTAATCATCATCGTAATCATCATCATCGTAATCATCGTCGTCATCAATCATCATCATTAATCATAATTGAAATCATCAATCATCGAATCATCAACATCATCATCATCATCATATCGGAATCATCATCATCTTCTCATCATCGTCTTCATCATCCTGTAATTACTACTACTACTCCTGTAATTTTCTCACCACCTCAAATGTAATACTATCATTGGATGAATATTGTCAATGTTGTATTGTCATTATTCAGTACGATCATCAGCCTTGTTATCACCATCGCCATAATGTCATCATCGTCATTATTATTCTTTAACCTCATTGTAATCATCATAACACCTTTCTCCATGCCATTAATATTTTATTGTCTGAGATGAATACACACTTAGTCTTGTACAGAGTTACGTCACTACTGCACAACTTGATCATAAACAGTGCATGTCTAAACCTCAACAAGAACAAATATAATTAAAGAAAGAGGCTCACGAAGAACCCAGACGTTTAAAACTGCTGATCATAACTTTTGGCATGGACACTAGCAGATAAACCCCTGGCACAACAACAACTAAACCAAACCATCCCCTTGTCGCTATCAGTTGCACTACAGGGACACCGAATGGTGCTACTAATGTTCCGTTGGTTTTCACACCTTACGCTGAACAAACAATGAGTCTACATCAAATAATATTAATTACACTTCTCCTTTAAAATAGTTTCATTGTTAATATAAAATGAGACCACAGAATGGTAACGATCGGAGTCAAGCACTGACCCGATTTCTAAGCGCATTTAACGCAAAGCGCACTGGAGTGCTTAAATTCTGAATTGTAATGTACATTTTTTCCTTTCGTGCCGCTGATTGTTGTAATGGAATCCATACGTTTGTTTTGCTTGGTAATGACCCGTGTTAGAGGGGGTAATTTCCTCCCGCTCTATAATGGTTCCATATTTTAAGTTACTTCTATGAATAAACGGAATGTGGATCAAATTAACAATGCCACGAGAACTGTCCATTTGATTCCAGTGGACTCAAATCTGTAACACTAAAAACTAGCATTTTGCAAAACCGAGAGGGCAATTTCGCCACACTGAAATCAACATTTTTTTCCTAGCTACTTTCTTCTTCCAGATCTCTCCTTACACTCAGAATCTTAACCCCAACTACAGAAGTCTGCAAGCGAAACACCAATCACAATACCCCATAATACATCAGATTGGTCATATGGCATTTCATAATAATGTAAATGTAAAACTTGCTCTTGCCTACCCAGGCCCTGAGTCATATGACAGGCTTGGGCAAGAGCCGAAGATGTCGTTAATGTGACGTTCCCTATTTCTCCCTGTCCCGACTTATGAATTCAAATCACTGCATTTCCTATCATTTCCGTGCCCGAAATAGAGCTGCAGTAATTTTGATTTGTTGTTGTCTCGTAATATCTGCCCACATTCATGTTCCATTTTGCCTGTTGTGGCTTCAAAACGTAAACGGATCCCTCGGGGTGCCAAAGGCACGGAATGGATTTGGGCATGGAGTGAATAAAACGGCATATAAAAGATGAAAATTGGACACACAATTTGATCTTTATCAGTGACACGGTCGATGTGTTACACTTAAAGGTTTGCTAATTTGTGGGATTGTCTGATTGCAAGGGCAAAACTGAAATGTCACACGAGATACTGAGAGAGAGAAAGATCCCTGAGCAGTTTCACACTGTGGCTGCGAGCCTCTCAAAATTTGATTAGGAATAATCATTATTTTGCAAAAATCTTCAAATTTTATGGGGCTTCATCTTGCCTTTGAATGTCTTCTTTCATTAACATTTGGTTTTGACAACAGTGCTCTTTGTATTACTCCCAGTAAACGATACTGACTTGGCAAAAAAAAAAAAAAAAAAATTCCTTGTGTAATATCAACTGCAATCTTGTTCTTTTAATGGGGATGGGCAGAAAGGAAGGCAAATTTATACAGAGTTCCGCCAAACCTGACCCATTTGACAACTTTTTCTGACACACATCGGAAACCTTAACAGAAAAAACCTGTACTTTATTCCATAAAGGGTTCCGAATTCATAAGTATGTCAGAAAAAGTATGTTAGATGTAAGGTTACAGAAACTCCCCCATTTTACCACCAAACATCATCTGACCTCACTGCTGGCCATGCCCTGGCGTTGTGATCGGAACCTAAGTCCTCAACTTACTGTTATTTCAGGTTCCGGTCGTCCTTCGGCTCTACAGTTGAGTGTGGGAAGGATTATCCTTTTCCACTATTGGTTTTGGGGGTGCTCGATTATTCGTGGTGGATAGTCCTCCCTCCTTGCTTGCAATAACGCCAAATAGAAAAAGAGAATTGGGCCCAAAAAGATTGTTAGGTGGTTAAAGGAAAAAAATCTATTGGAATTGAAAAATATTGAGAACAAAATGGTTTTGTAGATTAACTAATGCACACATAGAAATTTACACTATTTCAAATTTAAACACTCTAGCAAAGGTTCTTTAATAGGCTAAGTCTCTAAGAACTGGAAGTTAAGAAAGTCGACCATATAGGTGGCTGGTTCGAATTGCACCTTCATCCAAAGTGCTTTGCTATCTTAGTAATATATATAATTTCCTGCTTCGTCGTTATACACATTGAGCTCCATTGAGGAGCTGGCAAGCTTAGACAGTAGATCCAGAGGTGGCTGGTTCAAATCCCAAATTGGCTGAATGCTCTTTGCATCTTAGATAATGTATATATTCCTGGTTAAGTTTTCCTAATTTGCAATAGCTAATAAATTATGTCAGGAGTCCAAATGAAATGCTCCATTTTATGCACTTAATGCTCTTTTAGACACAGGAAAATGTTAGTGTCTTGTAAAGTCTTGTAGTCCTGAAAAAGGTTTAATACTTTTTATCCCAATGTGTAAAAATACAGTGTGGTCATTGCAAGGTATTATTATGCGTTGGTTTGAACCACATGGGCCTGTGTGCACAAACTGCCCCACCAGGCGTGTTTGAACAAGTTTAATACAATTCCTGCAGACCAAACTCATCCTGTAAAGGTCATCAAACACAAGTTCCAATTAAACGGCGATCGAGAGCGGAAATAGCGTTGGATCTTCAAACACGACATAGGTTTTTATTATGCCTGCCACTTGACACATTCGATACAAATAAGCCATCTAAATTCATGTTGTCATGATTGTTTCCTCTACTTCTCTTCTTGGGAAAAAGGACCTGTTTACCATGATCTGAATTTGTGATTCAAGGTACCGTTGACATTTCCAAAAGTAAATGACGAATTTTTCTCAAGTTCACCACCTTCGAGAAAATGCGTTTCCATTATTCACACACTCATTCATATTCCCGACAACCGGGCACAGATTAACAACACCGGCCGCATATAATGTGTGCTTAAACTTGACCCATTTGTCTTAAGAATGAGTATATCACAGTAAATGAAGTCAAAGTTAGGAAGGGTGTGTAATTATGAGGTGAGATTGGCCTGTTGCCACCGTGAGGATGATGCCTCACACAGCAAGGCCGCTAATAATCTCCTCCACGCACACATTGACATTTCCAGGGTAAAGCTCGCGACCAAAAGGGATATTTACAGCTCTACGCATGCTATTTATGCAAATTACAACTGGCTGTATACTACAAGATGACATTTTGGGGGTCATTTTGCCGCTGGGAACTTTACCATACAAGACTTGATACAAGGGTTTCACAGATTGGAAATAAAAATCCCAAATTGCTACATTTCTAACAGTTTAAAGGGAAAGAAAAAAGGAAAATGAGAGTCTTTGGTTTCATTCCCAAAACCAAAGCAACATCCACATCCAGGAACGGCCCCCTAGAGTTCAATTGGACGCCATCCTCAAGTGGCAGACAATTTCTCCAATGTTTGGCTGGGCGAAATATTTACCCAAAATCCAATTCATGTTTGATCCCCAAATTCATGTGTAGTTTCAATGAGTCATGTTCGGCAAATAAATCAAGCAGCATAATCTTTTCTTAAACCAAATAACTTGCGTGTTGCAAAATCCCCTATATAGGATGACTGAGCATATGTTTAGAAAAATGTTGATTCATCTAAACGTGTTGGCTTGACTGGTTTTTTACGTGATCAAACGAGAGGAGAAATCAATTGATACAATTATCAAACTTGACGTTTGTTGATTGATACTATATACACATGGTTTATATAGACGTTGACTAAATACACCTGCTTCAATTAGAAATTATGATTCAACAAAACTTAATGATTGCAATTAAACACTCACTCAATAATAAATCTTGTAGGTTATAGTTCATAATGATGCAATGATATGGTCCATTATGATTTTGATAGATTTGAATAAAGTGAAATGAACATCTTTTTGTGATTTACTCCACTAAATAAGTAATATTTTGCTCTGCAAATGAAACCAAAATCAAAGGTGGATTGTTTGATTGTGATTGATAAATTGATTGTAATTAAGCAGTTGACCCCCCCCCCCCCCCCCCCCCCCCAATTTATCTTTGCTGATAAGTTATTCTTATTTATTCTTGTGTATTTCTAATTTAGAATGTCAAAATTTCCCTCCAAATTTCAAATTTACCCTAAGGAGCCTTCCTAATATTTTCTAGGAATACAAAAAAAAAAAGCTCCAGTGCCCCTAACATTCACTACTGCGACTCTTCGTCCTCGTTAATCAAACAAGCTCATCTTCAAATATCAAGACGATTGGACAATCTCCATTCCCTAATTGCCAGTAGTAAATCATAAGATGCTTAATAAACCATCTGTATCCAATAACAACTTCACTTTGACCCTGAATGATATTTTAAACTTTTCTTCATCTTCGAACATTCAGATAGGCGAGGAGAAAGGAAGAGAAAAGACATATGGAAATGGTTTAGCAATCACGCCAAAGACACGCATTAGTCACCGGTGGGTCGCCAGTTATAAACAAATCAAAACATTATTTCTAGGAGAAAGAAAAAAAATGCAGTAGTGCAACATAAATCAATAAAACATTTAGATTCAAATGTCATCAGCGATGGGCATTTAGAAATGCCACGGTGACATGAAACAAAGGAGGGGAACACGGAAAGCTGGTTGTAATTTTGATCACAGCGATGTGGGTTTCTGTGCAGTTGTGATCGCTAAAGTAGTGTAATAATAACGGCAAGTCTAGCATTATAAAAAGCATCCGTTTTCTGGAGTTTAATCTAAAGCCTAGGTTAAACGCCGTGTGACAAACATGTCGAGACATTTTCATGTTTGCCGATAAAAGCAGGGCGAAGTTGGTAGCATTTCTCACATTAATGGAAAAGCATTCCAGAAAGAAGTCGTAAACTGTAGAAGGTAACGTTTAGGCTTATAGGACCATCAGTATAGGTAAAACATGCTGTAATCATTATTATTATTCTCATAATGTCATAATAAGGTCTTTAGGATTCTTTTAGTAGGAAACAAACTTTAGTTACTATACTGAGTTTACTATGATTGGCTCCCTGTAAAGTAATGAAGTTCTTGTGTTTTAACAAAGGTTACATTTTATTCATAGTGAACAGACTATAAACATAGAGCATATTGTACATCTGGGTTGCCATGGTTTATTGTAGGTTCAATAAGGTCTTCTTTAATGTTAAAAAAAAAATTTGTTCGACATTTTGGTACATGTCAAAGGTCACTACTCCCATCTTTTGGTACACAAACTAAGGCAGTCTATGGGTTTAGATTACTTTGATACAATAGTTCCCCAGTCAGATCTAATGTTAACATAGTATCACAGGTCCGCTTATTAATCAGAGTATATAGAATATTTGCTAGCTTGAGGAAGCTCAGTCAGTGCCAATGCAAAGCACAAATAAGCAGCACACACTGCCATATCGTTTATCAAAAAGTATTTAAAAATAGTATGGATGTCATTAATACCACATACATAACAAGCTCGACTTTGCGTTGCCTACCCAAGTATCTTCACGTATTCAATGAGCCTTTTCGCCACAGTGTCCATGTTATAACAACATCCCCACCTACTTATTTTTTTTTTATAAAGCTTGTTTACTCCACATGCAAAGGTTCTGTTTCTGTGTAAGCGGAGTCAACCAAATGTTGTGCGTCCCCTACCTTCCATTTTTTTTAGGCAGCATCATTTCCTACTTCATTGGAATCACACCGAACGTAGCATGCTTAGTGCGAACTTAGGTGTGATCACCGGGCGGGAGATTGTGTGGATGAACTTGGTGTGATGACCGGATTATGGCTATTATTAATTTGGTGTGAGAATACTTCAAAGTGGTTGGGCCCGTCTGAAACGGCTATATAAAGTCTCAAAATGGACCTGCAATATTCTGTCTGTTTTTCTCCATCAATTCGCACTCCCCACAATGTCATGGGTTTGACAACAAGTTGCCCATGTATGGGACCAGCTGTGTGGCATGAGCAAACACAAAAGTGAAAGTGAGAAGTGAAGCCAAGTGATAACCAAGGCACTAATTAAATCACTGACTTAATACTAATGTGGGCATAAACTGGCTAGGGGGAAACCTTGCCCGGATGAAAATGAAACTGCCACTTCTCAGCTCTAAAGCCCCCTTCCAATTAGAATTCTTGTAGACGTGTAATGTTGGTTTGATCACTGGACTGAACTAAAAATAGCGAAGCAGCTCCTTTTACAGGGCTGGACATGTTTAGGAATACTGAGCAATTGAATCCACGGCCATAAGAAGTGCTCCTCTTTGATGTCATTGAGGGTTGGGAAATATTTAATGTGTCTCCTCCCAATAAGGGTTTAACAGAGGTAAAACTGTAATTTAAAGTGACCCCACATGTGATCAAGTGTTTGTTATCTAGTGAAAAGAATTCTAAAAAAATTTGCAAATTTAATTTAAATTTATAAGTTTTTAGTTGTTTTTTTGTATTGATGTTATTTTGGAAATAGTTTGTTTTTCACTTTTAAATTAAAAAAACAATTCTGTTAAATTAAAAAAAATGTAAATTAAATGTTGAATGCAAGTGCCAAAAACGAAAATCAATAATTGAATCAACATCTATTGTATACTAATTTTTACTCTGTTAAAATCTATGATTAACTGTGACAAGCTTTATATCAATGAATCTTAAGTATGACTCAGAGATGTCGAAATATTTATTTGTGTTGTAAAATGAAAAATAGTCAACTTGACCTTAAGATAGTAAACTAAAAGCAACAATTCAGAAATTTGAGATGAAACGAATTTTTCGTTTTGATGCTAGGTAAACATTATGTGTAGTATTACGTCCCATAGGATACTGTGAATAAAAAAATTCCGGATCCGGATTTAAAACCAAGTTGTGATTTTCTTATGAATGGAATTCGATTTAGCTTAGGCAATTTTACACGTGATTAGTATATGGACAAGCTTATGTACATGCAAAAAAGACACGATTTTTTGGAAATTGAGGGCGCCCTCATCCAGAAAATCTCTGAGTCGGGCCTCATTGAAGTACTTTTGCAGAGTTGTAAATTTTCCAAAATATGTCACTGCCATGCCCACTTTCAACCAGGATCTACGAATTATCAAGTCTATTCTTGGCCATACCGAGGTCATATTCATGACTACCAGAATTTCTCCTAGAAGAAATGGAGAAATTTCAGCCAATGAGAAATGAATTTCACTGAGGAAAATGTCCAGCCAATGAAAGCACTCCTTTTGGCTGAATTTCTACTGGGATTAATCTTTTAGAAATATTATTAGGAGTGACTGTAATTGGCTGAAAATTGTCTGTAAGAGAAATTAATTTCTTCTAAGGAGAAATTCTGGATTTGGGGTTATGATTCAGATGACAAATGACACAGTCGGGAGCAAGTAGCCTAATTAGGTATCTAAGTTGCATACCCGTATTTACTGACAGAAGCAAATTTAGGAGGAAATTTTAACCAAACTATGTCCTAGCCCTGTAATATTGACAAATTGGAACATATCAGAGTTCCACATAAATATTCAAGACTGTCTGAGAAATCTGACCTTTATATGTTGATGCTGAAGAAACAGTAAGATTTGACCCATCAGATTAGGTCATGAACCCTAACCCGGACCGGGTCGCTTTGCCGACCGACGGGGGGGGGGGGCCCAAAGCAACGAGGGGGCAATCTATTTTATTTTTAACGGCCCAGAATGCAACGAGAGCCAAATTTTGCGTTTCATTGCATCGACGGCCGTTTTTCCCGGAACAGGAATACGTAGCGTAAAGTCAATAAGGCCCAAGATTGCAACGAAAACATGCGTCATTTTCCCGGAAGAAGACGGCCCAGATGCAACGAAAAACATCGCGTCATGTTTCCCGGACGAGGCACAGGATGCAACGAAAAACATGTCGTCATTTTCCGGGCAAGAGTCCGTGCAACGAGGAACATAGCGTGCGAATGCAATTAAAAACAGGGTAATAAATCAATAAATAAATAAAATAAATAATGGATGCATACTGCACAATGATCTGCATGAAATTTTTTAGCTTATAGTTCGCCATTCGTTCGTTGCGCTATTACGCTACATCCATCGTCTGCGTAGGCTATTTTATGCTACGTTCATGCGCCGGTTTACGCCATGAATGCGTTTATGCAGTAATTAAAAAAATAGCTTATCGAAAATGGTTGGCGAGCTATCACCATCGAATCGAAATTGTCCGATGGGCAGTTGTACACGAGGTACCCGCCTGATGAAAGCATTTTGCGCATTCTGTGGCTAACTGTCCGAAAATGGCAGTGAAAAGCATCGCATCATTCCCGGGAAATGACGTCCCAGTGCAACAAGGAACAATCGCGTCCATTTTCGGGAAACGACCCAGATGAAACGAGGAAAACGCGCATTTTCCGTAAAGACGGCCAAATGCACGAGGAACATCGCGTCATTTTCCGGTCCGACGGCCCCGAGATGCAATGAGGTCCAAATGAGAGTCTTTGGGCGACAAAAAATAGTTGTGACGGCCGAGACTGCAACAGAAAACATTTCGACAGGTACCACGTTTTTGTTGGCTCTCCTTGCATTTAGGCCGCGTTAGGGTTAACTTAGTACCATTTGAGTTCAAATTGCCATGCTGGATGGGAAATAATTAGCACTATGTAATAACAATCCCCAACAATACATATGTGATCCAACTGTAGCCCTATCATCACAACCACAAATAAACCACCAAATGCTAACGATAAGGAAACCTCCTCTTGGCAAGCGAGAAACACATGAGCACAACAAGGAACGCCCCACTTCTTCATCCCCTGTCACTCAACAAGGTCACGACACTTGAGATGTACGGGATGGTCCTCTATCATTACAGGAGAGAAGATGCGCCCAGTGTATACAGCTAAAAGGGACAACTAATTGATATTGCTTAAATTGCTTGGGTAAATTGTGCGACCTTGATGGGATTTCAGCACCATGATTGACAGCAGAAATTGGAACTATGGGCGCCTATGGGCCATTCACACAATAAACCAAAAACGAGCCTTGGGGAGCCTCCTTCAGGCTGTTCCCACTTCCTCTGACTGTACCAGTCCACAGTGCAACTTGAAGACGGGACAAGCCACTGTATTCAAATTTAAAGCACTTTCATTGGTCAGTTGTGGAATCAAATATTGCAAAATTCACTTCTCCCTCACTCGCACCCCGCAAGGGAAATAGGTGAATTTTGCCATGGAGTTTTGGTTTTTTGGGGAAAATTGCAAAGTGTTGTCCCCAAAAATAGAATGTGTGCATATTTTGGTTATTCGGGAGGGGGGTGTTATGGGGGAGGAAAAATAATCTTAATTAAATGGGAATATATTCCCCTCCTCTGATGACACCACCACCATGACAACCACTGGATTTGGGTTTGGGCACTCCTTGATAGGTGAAGCCTGTAGCCCACTATAGTAATTCAGAGGACAATGTTATTATTTACTAATTTTTCAAACTCTTAAAATGTTGCACTATTTTGACTATATTTGGAAAGAGCATAACAATACATTCAAATGAGTCCAAACAAGCCTAGTCTTAGGTCAGTGGTTTTCAAGATGGCTTCCCAAATGACCACAGGTTAATTTGGGAAGCCATCTCAAAACCACTGATTTATGTGCTAACCCATAAGGAATCTACCAGGGTTGAAAGGGTTCAAATTGTACAAAGAGGAAAGGTCATTTTTGTTACTGATCTCATGAAAAGCATGTTTTATTAATACAACATCGCCACAATAAACTGGTTCGACCACACTCAAGATGTTGATTACATCTCCAAATTTTATTTCCTGTCTAGAGATGTGGGAAAGAGAATATAATTATGCTCAGAGGGAACGTTCAGAAGAGAAGGAAAATTACCATGAAAGATGAAATTAGAAAGTGTGGGTGTTTAACATTGGAAGTCACTTTCTTAAAGCACACCCAAAAGTCTTAAAACATGTCTTGGGTGTGCTTGAAAGGAAAAGTCAAGTTGATTAAACCTTACAGATAGAAGTCGGGAAAGCAACCTCTTAAATGAGGCACAGATGGATTTGAATGTAATGCAATGCATGAATCATAGAGAAGGGAGCAATCTCAAACCTGTCCAGCTGGCCAGACTTCAGTCACTTCTCAAGTGCAATCTTTAAGACACACCAACAATAGCCATGTTCACACGGTCACAAAACTCCAAAGGTTTGAAACTCCAGAGGTGAAAATTAAATCCAATTATTTTACTTCACTCCAAATTACGTCCACACGATGGCCAAAACTCTGAAATCATCCCCCTGACCATTCTCCTCCACTTCTCATATCGGAGTGTAGACCGGAAGTCACCATACCGGAAGCCATGCACTTTCGCACGTTATATTCAAACACAGGAAGTTGTCAAAAAAGATGACCTTGCGAGGTCACCTCTGCTCACTATCCCCTGAAGTTGTCCACACGGCACAACACTCCAAAACACTCCGGAGTGTTATTGGAGTTTGAGTTTCACCCCCTAGTTTTTTTTAGGGGGATAAAACCCCGCAAGACCCTCGATAAAACTCCGGAGTTTAAACCTCCGAATGCGTCCAAACGGCCAAAAACCCCGATCGACACTCCAGAGTTTTGAAACTCCAGAGTTTCAGCCTCCGTGTGGACACGACTATTGTAGCAAAGAGCGGTATCACCAGCAGGTGTCAATTCTAGACAACCTCTTAAGACTTGAAACTGTTACATTTCACCAATTTCTCCCAACCCCACAGCTGTTTAAACCCCTGCATTACCATTAATGGCCGCATTATTTTTTCAGACTCCCAGTAATTGTTCTAATCTTCCAAAAGCCCACCCCGATTTTGCATTCTTGCTGGCATTTATGCCAACTCTCGCACCTAATGCGAATCGGAACCCTGTTGAGAAAACACACATCAATTAGTTTTCTGACAAAACTTGATATGTTGATGGGTCTTGGGTGTTTCCACAGCTTCTTGATACCAGCGGTTGGGAGGAGGACAGGGCTCCCCGCCAGAAATACCAACACTGGAGATGTTTCGATCACTCCCAACAATGTCTATGTAAACACCTGCAATGTTTCAAGATACTTTCTACTCCTTTACTTCTCAAAACTTTTGAGTCAAATAAATGAAAGAAAGGACTTCAAGAACTTGGGGTGGGGGGCTAATGAGAGGAGACAGTGCAACTAGTCATTTCACAAGAAGCAGCCATTCCACAAATGGATGCTCTATAGTTCAATGGTTTAGGGCAAAAAGGCCCCACCTGCAATAGCTGCTGTTTGTCAGTTGTGTTATACCTGCCAAATTTAACACCTGGCAGCAATTGCAGATGGGGGCCTTTTTATCCTAAACCCTTGATTGAACTATAGAGCCTCCCGTTGTGGAATGGCTGCTTCTTGTGAAATGATTTCTAGTTGCACTGCCTCCTCTCATTAACTTAAAACAACTTTAGTCTTGACTGCCTATGTTTTCCTTCAACTTCAAGAAGGTTATGCAAGGTCTTGTGAGAAAGCCCCAATGAGGGGAAGAAGAAGGTTGCACTTAACATGCTTCCATGCCTAACTTAGCTAGCGTACAGCTCTAATGAAATTAAATGCACTTTTAAGTGCTTGGAAAGTTTGTAGGGCCTTCAGAAGAGTTGTGACACCACAATTCAATCATTTTAGGATACATTTCTGCCATTAACATCAATGTGTGTGCAGAAAGGCTAAGGCTTTGTTTGGATGACAAAGTGATACAAAAGCCATTCACTTCTGATAACAAAATTATAAGAAATAAATTGAGCTAAAAATCCCTCTCTTACAACATTCTATAAGTACTAAGGAGGTAGCTCCATTACAAGGACTTTTTGCATTCAACAAAGGGTTAGCATGAAGCACACTTAAGCTTTAACAACACATGGACTAAACTTTTAGATTACCCAATCAAATGTATTGTGCTCTTTTATCACTTCACTTTTGAAACCCAGAACTTGATGAAAGAAAATTAGCCTTTAAACACCTTGTTTTGGAAATTTGTTTCTTGTGCTATTCATGATTTGTGATAATACTTCCTAAGGGCCTCACACTCACAGAGAAAGCAGGGGAAATTCATATTTTTGAAAACCCAATTTGTCAGCTGAAGTAAAGTCAGCTTCAAGTCAATTTGGAATTCACACTCCCCAGTGTGAATTTCAAATGTATAGTTATCCAATGAATTATTCTATTAGAAATCTATGCATGATACCTGTGGAATACTACTTCAAATGTTCTACAGAGGGGGTGTGTACTTCAAATTTAACTATCCAATTGGCATGTACAGGTATGGCTTGCTGTACATTGGACCAATGGTTTAACGTCCCTCCGAAGGATGGGGTATTGTTGCAAATCTCAGCAAAGTGGCCATGTGAAACAACCGCCGGGAATAGAACTGGTGACTTCCAGCACCAAAGGCTAGTACCCTAACCTGTGGGTCATGCTCTCTCACAATTACATAAAACACTATGGGTCCGAATATTTTTACAAAATAAAAATTTGCTGTTCTCAATTACAAAAAGTGCTCAACAAAACCTTGTGAAAAAAAAAATCCCTGCTACATAATTCCGGTGTTTAAATTAATTTTTGCCCCTCCTAGCAGACCCCATAGGATCATATAAAAATCATCTTAATCCTTTCGGAAAAAATTTTTTCCTAAATCAGATTATTCGCTAGATAAATTCTAGCAGCCCGAAGCCATCAACATATCCCCATAATAGCATTCTATGATTCATATCACACTCAACACTTTATTTCAAATCAGCTGGACCACATCACATAAATATCGATGGTTTAGGGCAAAAAGGCCCCATCTGCAATACCTGCCACATGTAGATTTGGCAGGTACAACAATTAATAAGAACACAACTCCCAAATGCAGCTATTGCAATGGGGCCTCTGCACTAAACCCTTAAATAATGCTCAATCATACACCCCAGCTCAAGTTTTCAACCCGACATCACATTATAAAGCAAAACGCCTCTACCTGCAAATTTTTCACACCCCCCGATTTATTACGCAAAAAAATGCCATAATTTTCCGCCGCTGATATGTTTTTGGTTTCACTGTATGCATTTTCTGTCTTTTAATGATTTAATTTTCTATGAGCCCGATTCTTGACTCATTCCGAGGAGGATTTTTCTACGAAGGCGTTACAATTGCATTGTATGTTTTGATCTCAACTTGACCTCTACTCCGCTGGTGTTTTTGTTTTTATCAAGTCATGCAAGTTTGTACTTAAGTGTATATTGGCACCACAGTACACCACGGTTATACCCTCGGTAGACCCATTCACTTTGCCGGGATCGGTGTAAGGCAGGTTGTTGTTCAGCCAGATTAAATGGAGTATAGAAAAGGGTGTTTGCCATTTTGTATCACCTAGCGATACGTGAAACGTGAGGAAATAAACACCAATTACTCCCCCAGGTGGGCAAGGAAAACGTTTGCACTTTTTTAAAACAAAATTGTAAAGCAAAATATTTGGCTCTTTCAGAATTGAAAGTCCTTCGCATGATAAAAGCTAATCATTTGTACTCCTGATGTCATGAACATTTCACCGAGGTCAGACGATCGTGAGGCGGTCAAATTAATTGTTCTTTTTTCCAAATTCTTTTTCCGGGGTGTCATTCCATTGTCCATCTGCAAATCTGCAAAATGCTAGTATGTCCAGTACTAATATTCTGTACATAGTTCAACCTATAGACCAACACTTAAACTTTTTCAGTGTACCAACTCTGATGTTTTATTTTTTTTAGCTTCTATATTTTTATTCATCACATAAATAAGTTTGTATCACAGTATCCCATAGGCTACTGTGTTCCTAATTTTTAAAATGACAGCATTCCAATCTGTGCATAAAAGATTCAAATTTGTAGGTCTAAGATATACATCATTAAACACTTAGGTTGGTAAGGACAGACGACATACACATTTCCCTATTTCTTATAGGAAAGTTCAAGGAACAAGGCTTGGGGTCGTGAAATACTACTCCTTTGCAGGGGCATTCCATTGCAAGTATCATGGAACTCAAGTTATGTGTACATGTGTGTATGTGTACATTTGCGTATATTCATGAGGTATGTGGCATATATGTATATGTGTGTGATTTGTGTGTGTACGTGAGTGTGTGTGTGTGTGTTTGTGTGTGTGCATGCAGCTGCACATATGTGGTAGAGGCGGAGGGAGGTGGAAAAGGGAGGGGGAGGAGGGAGGGCACGCTGGGGGTGGGAGAATCAAATTATTTCGTGCTCACCAGTGGGTAATTTGTACGAAATCACCTAGGACAGTCATAGGCCCTAACTGGCCACCCCCATTAGAAACCAGAAGATCTAAATGCCCACAAAGGGAACCAACCGAGGACACGATAAATACATCAAATGGGTAGTGGGGGGTGAGTAAGAGAGGGGTGACAAAACGACATCATGTACTGTATGATTTTACTACTCCCCACAAGTATGTGTCCCATCCAGGAGGAACCACTTTCTAACAGGGTGATCCATCCCATTTTCAAACGCCAGCGTTCAGGCCCCTCAGGGTGACAGCTCCCGACTTGATTTGTTTCATTTTTTACACAAACGATATCAGGATTAAACTGGGTTAAAAACCGCCTCATTTAGATCTCATTGACACTTCAGCATTCCCTTGGTGATAACGCCAAGGCTGGCTGAGTTTTGAGTTCCTCGCAATCGTTTTCGACATGACTTTGGAAGCGACTGATGCACAAGAATGTTGATATGCCCACCGATACTGCCCTCATGATGCTATGCTTTACTTCTTAACATTGATTTACAACTAATATGTCTGGCCTCGCTCTCGTTTACCCAATACAGATCGCAACACCGATCTGCAATAAATTTCACTGCCCCCGTAAACCTCTCAAGTCTGATCATTGGCAAACTTGAAATACATCCCCAAATGTTGGTGAGTCCCGAACTGCTTTGTGCGCCCTGCTAACCACTGGGCAGCAAACCCTTTGGCAATTAGCCCGGTTTTCGCGTATTGCAATTAACAAAGAAAAATAATAGGCCCTTAATAAGTTTGAAATTACAACTTGGGATGTCAGAGAGCGAGCTAGTCAGAAGGTTATGCGATCTACTCGATACCACCCTCTGGGTCAATAACCGGCTTTAGGAAAATACATCATTACAGCAGGGCTGGATTAATAGAGTCTCTTTCCAACAAATACTGCTTGGTGTACATGAGTCCACCAGCAACTGCGTTGTGGTGGGGATGGTGACCCTGCAATAGTCGACCGAGCGGTCGCAATAAACGCACGGCCTGTCACTTGTCAATGGTGAATGAAACGGTAGAGAGGAACAATGTGAGGTGACACAGGGGAATGGTGGAGCGGCGGACGCATGGCTTCAAAGCCAGATGGGGGTTCAGAATCCCTGGTTTGCTTGTTCACACTCATCTCTTTTTTTGTCGATAATATGGTTGGTGCAGGCCACCCTAGAAGCCTCTGTTGGCAATGTGCGTTTAAGTGCCAGCCCTGCCTGTAGCTCCAGTTCAGCCGTCACTTCTCAGCAAATTACAATTGATAATGTCAAACTGTTGATCTAGACTATGGATTAACAACCAGAATAGTGCAGACGACACACGTACTCTCTCCCTTGCGGCCACAGATCCACTGTGGTCTGTGTTTGCAGCGTTTACGGTTCACACTGCTGGTTTCCGCACTATGAGGGGGGCTTCCATCGACGCAGGGTCCAAGTCTGGGAAGCACATCATCTGACCAACCGCACGGCCGCCGTGTACTTCGCAGCAGATCAGCACCGCACCATTGCACAAATAGTAGGCCTACACACTGTTGACATCTGCCTTTTGGTGGTATCAAAAGTAGCGCCTTACTGGTTTTATTTAATTACTAACAACATCCAGCGACCATTTATAACCGTTTTGCACAAAAATGTGGTGCTGATATTCTCAATTAAGACCAAATCTTAGGATCTTGGCTATAGTAAACAAATTCTTTATTCATGGTCACACTTACAAAATACCCTACCCCAAGGCCAAAAATAAAAAAGAATTTGTTACAATGTAGAACTCAGGGGTGTGAAATTTCCTCTTTTAACTGAGATTTCCTCATTTTTTGAATTTTTGTTGTGAGTGGCCAAATTTTAGCCTTTTCTTTGATTTTTGCAGCCAGTTTGGGGGCATTTTACACTCCTTGTTTTTCCTCTTTGTTTCCTGTTTTTTTGTCCCTGGCCTCATGCACCCTAGAACTTGAAAGGGGATATAGTTTAAAATATGAACTCTAACAATCTTTTGTTCATTTAGATAAGAAAATAACGTAAGACAAAATTTTATCCAATCTTTTGTTTCATTGAGATAAGAAAATTTGTATAGTCTTAATCTTAAGTTTTAAGGTTAGGGTCGTTTTAACTAGTCTTTAAAGGGATCTCCATGCAGAATATTACTAATACAGTTATTGCCTACAGGCTCTCTTACCTCATAGTGTATGAAGAGTGATAGGTCCACATAATTATACTGCTCTTAATTGACTTGTACTACTTCAAGCGATACCCTCTTTTCATCTGGTTATGAAAATTTGCTGAGGAGGTATACCTCCATGCATGCATGGACATTATAATTACGTTATAAGGCAAATCTTGCTGAGAAATGAACTTGAAGGTTACGACTTATGGAGTGATGCAACCTTGTGGGCTGAATACAAAATAATTGACGCAATTAGATCATCAAATCGTCATTTGGTGTCAAACTATGCGCAATATATAGTATTTAGAAGAGGCTAGTGATCTATTGACACAAGTGAACTTCCACTATTCTAGTCATCGTATCATCAGGCGCAGGCCCTAAAAACATGAAAATATGCAATCTCGTGAGTCCGCTGAAACTCCGCGTAATCTGATCTGGTTGGCAAATCTCGTCCATAAAAGATCAGCATCTCCCACGAGCTATTAGCGCCCTGCCGGTTCCTTTTGGCTCTTTGATTCTCCTCGGGAATCCCGCGGCCTGGCCTGTATTCCGACTGCGAGGCAACACAGGCTGAATTTCTTGTCAAATAGCTAAGAAGAAACCTTTTGGTGAGATGTTAGTGTTTAGAAATGCGAAAGAGACAAGGGAAATACTCAGCCTGAGAAATACGCCTACGGAAAAAGGAGGTGCCTAGATGTGAAATTGAACACGTCTAAACAAAATCAGGGCACTCTGGATTCAATTCAGATTGTTACACCAAAAACCCACCACTGTGTTACTCACCCCCCCCCCCGCCCTTCTAAACAAGATTCCTTATTGGACCATTCATATTGGGGCAAGAGTAAAAGTGTTCATAACTCTAGTGTTAGCAGCAGGCTATTATTAGAAGTGCAGAGCCATCCATGATCAAAAGCACAATGGCAAGAGGGGCAAAAGGAACACACTTTAAAACAATTTCAATAACACTAAGTCATCAGGTTCACCTGCTCCTCCTAATATAAGAACAATAAACCGCGAAATGATGATATAACACGAGGTAATTCCTCACGGATATCTTTCGAGGCATCTTCCGTTACCATTTTGACAAGATTGGATGGTGTTGAAAGAGGTATTCGTTTCGTGTTGACTAGTCGCTGGGCGAGGTTTCTCAAGACACTCGTACTATCCTCAATATGACGTTAACACATATTGAAACCATGCATTCACGATAATGTCAGCATAACTGTAGAAATTCGTCAAGGGGCTTTCTTGGACAGGGCCTTGCAATCCTCTTTAACGCAAGATTTCAGCGGTATTTTTTTTTTTTTTTGTTTTTTTATTTAGCGTGGTTATCAAACAATTTTATTCATTAAGTAGCATTTTCTAGGTTGTGTTCAAGAATTTGGTTCCACCAGCCCTCGAGGTGCAGTTTGCTTTACAAAGAAAAAGAAAAACCCAGGAACCCTGTTTAGTGAGAAGAAAATTGAAGATCTTTCCCAAGTAAAGATGCCTTGTTTTGTCTGGGTTCAATGTTCAACAGTTGGTGGATGCCTTCAGGGTTTAAATTGTGAGGTTATTTAGGCAGGGTCATTACCTAAAAGCTGGCCTATGGAACTTCAAGTTAATCTGATATCTGGCTTGCCTAGACCACATTGTAAATGGTTCATCATAAAATCCAGATTGAGAAATTGCAAAACACAACAAGTTCTGCCACAGGCTAAACTTTTCTTAAGTTTGAGAAACTAGAATGTGGAGTAGCGAATACCCATTGTTTCAGATATTATATTCTAAACACGCACTTGCTCAAAAACAATGTCCTAAAACATAGCCTGTTTTTTCAGTCCTAAGCTAAAGTGCATGCTCCAAGGCTGGTTTGATTTGAACGCAGCTTCCTCTGCTTTTTTCAACTGGTTTCAGATTGTGTTTTTAGGCCAGTGCTTCCAACCAGTATCTTTCATCCTAACTTGTGGCCTTAAACCATTGTGTTTGATTGTTCTTGGACTTTTGTCTTGATTTCTGAACTCATACAACTGAACCTTTTTAATTTTATTTTCAATTATCAAGTTTCTGAAGCCCTTAGTTAATTTTATTTTGTTTAATAATCCCATTCTTGCTAATAATCCCATTGGCCACTTGGAAATTTTGTTTTGGTTATGTGCTATATGTAGCCTACACCTGAAATTACTCAAATTTGTGTTTAGAACTAGCAGCCAGAACCACATCATTTTAAGTAGGCATCTCAGAATCAAGAAAAACAAGAAACCTCAAAAATCATCATCTTTTTTTTCGCATCCTGACCAAGAAACGATATTTGAGCAAAGTTTCAGTTGTAGACAATATTCTAGAATAAAACAGCATATTTAGCATGTGTAAAGATAGGGATTCCGGTGTGTCCAGATTGATAGTTGGCACATCTGGCATATGGACAGGGCCTTGTTTTTTTAACTGCTGTGGGTGAAATTATCACAAGCTATGGCACATCTAGCAAAATAAACCAATACAGAAACTTCAATTATACCACTTCAATAAAACAACAAATTCAACTCCTCATTTCCAAACAATACTATATTACGGTACAAATGTGTAATTTATAATTTTTCTTAAAAAAAGTAAAAAAAATATTCATTTTTTATTTTGGTGAACTAAGAAAATTTCATTTAAAAAACAGAAATGCCTTGGAATAGAAAATTTCTCTTTTTAAAATTTTGTTTGGGGGCTAGCCTACATTATGGCATTATACAAGATTACGTGGGCGCATTAAATCAGGCAATTAAATCTATTATATTTCTTGCCGCCAAATACGGTCTCACATTCAAGTTCCTATTAAAGACTCGTAATAATGAAACCCTTGCAGCCAGAGCTCCATAATTATTCGCATTGCACTTACCCGCTACGCTCATCATTCCGATTTACTCAATTATAGTGCAGTTACCTTTTTGTCCGATTATTCCGATCCAATTTTTCCTCAAATCCATTAGCCCCATTACTTCTCACATTTTCCATCCCTCCCATGTTTGTTTTATTTCACAATCCTCGGCAAGAATTGAGACTTTTTATGCTACTTTAAAGTACAGTCCCGCAATTTTCTTCTAGCTCCCTAGGTTATTCTCCAGGATTCTTTATTTATAAGCTAGAAATTTTCAACCACCAGGGCACGGTCGTGCTTGTACAAGTATATGAGATGAACTGGACTTGTCTTTTTGTGTTCAGGGTATCATCAATCATTCCCAAAAAGTAGGGGGTGTACTTTCTTAATGCATTGTTTAATGAAAGATACTGAACTGTGCCATGGGAGGTGAGACATTAGCGGTTCATACAACATGCTCATCCATCTAGGGGGCAATTCAATGATTACAAGTGTATGATATTGATCAGAATTCTGACCTGTGGCGGGTACCATCATACCCAAAACCATGGGTGTATTTTTCTAATACCTGGTAAGGGAAGTTACTGAACTGTGGCCATGGGAATTGAGATTAGCGGTTATACAACAGCTCATGCAACGCAGAGGCAAAGTTCTTTGAGTACAAGTGTATGAATTGATCAACTGACCTTATTCGGGTTAGTCGCATCATACTCACAAACAGGGGGTGTATTTCCTAATACACTGGTAATGGAAGTTACTGAACTGGTGGCATGGAGTTGAGACATTAATGTTCATACAACAAGCTTCATCCACCAGAGTCTCAAAGTTAAATGAGTAAAAGTGTATGAATTGACCAAAACTCCCTTGTATGTTCTGGGTACCATAGGCCTATATCACCCCAAAACCAGGGGGTGTCTTGTCCTAATACTCTGGTAATGAAGTACTGAACTTTTGTCCTTTGGGGTTGAGGCTTAGTGGCTCATCTGGGAGTAGGATGTAGTAGATAGGAATTTGAAGAAAATTTGAAGAATGTTGAATGATATGATATTCAAGTTGAATTACTTGATGTTTTTGTTTAACAATACAAAAAGCCAGCATACTCTGACTAAAGTGTAACATAATTTGTAGCAGTGGTAAAAGAGATTCAGAAAATGCTTAAACCCACATTTGAAACATTTGGTACTGGTGGTCACTATTTTTAGCTGTCTTGTGGGTTTACCTAGATGTGAGGGCAAACTAGAATGAACAGCAACTAGGTCACTTGAAAATTCAAGCTATAAATTTCCATTGCAATCTTTTTGAAAATACGACAGCCCTATTCAGTGAAATAACAAGATCTCATTGGCTCAACGTAGTTTGCAAGGTTCTGAAATAAAAATCAAAACAAAATGTTGGAATTAATTTATTTGTTTCTCTTCGTTTTTTTCAAAAATACATCGTCCTCGACCGCTTCTTGTTGTCCGCTTGCCGTCGCGGTTAGTGAATGATAGGCTAAATACTTTGACCTTGAATGTGACCTTTGACCTCAGCAACAATGAGGGATCCCATGTGGCAACCTATGATGCAAGTTTTGTTCCAATTGACTCAACTTTTTCATGATGAGGGGTCAATTTTACATTTTTATTATTATTTTACCTTTTGACTTTGAATTACCTCACATGACCTTTGACTTGGCATGTGACCGTTTGACCTCATCAACAAATGAGGGATCCCATGTTGCACCTTGATTCAGATTTGTTCCAATTGAACTTCAACTTTTCATATGAGGTCCAATTTACATTTTCACATCCTATTTTACAACTTGACTCACATGACCTTTGACCTTGGCATGTGACCTTTGACCTCATCAACAATGAGGGATCCCCATGGTGCACCTATGCATTCAGTTTGGTCCAAGTACTTCAACCTTTTCATATGAGGTCAATTTTACATTTTCAGCCTATTTTACAACTGACCTCACATGACCTTTGACCTTGGCATGTGACCTTTGCCGCTCAATCAACAAGTGGGGTATGCCATGTTGCAGCACCTGTACCCCAAGTTTGTTTAAATCCATAAATTATGTGTTGGATATTACATGCAAATAGTAAACGCCTTTTTGCCGGGTCGCAACAACAATAGGCTTCAAACAGGACATCACACATACATCACTCAACAACAGAACGACTACAACAACAGTGGACAAAGTGATCCCTTGTCTTTTCCTTTCCTGCCTTAGGGCAGGCCGACACAAAAGTGCCATTTCTTGCCGGTCAAAAGGAACATAAAATACTTCAAACCTCTGTGCTTTAAAAAACGGTTAAGATTTACTTTTTTTGCTTCATGCATTAATTGAAGGTGCATGACCAGTAAAACAGACATAAAACACCTGAGTTTCCAATTTCAACTAGTCAAGATGACATTTAAATGACTCTAAAGATAATTGTATTGACCACTTTCATTAAGTGTAACGACCCCTTATCTCTGACTTGGGAGCAATCCTTTCCCTAAGATTACAAATGCAAATTACTAAAGGGCATGCACTGGTTTAAAATTATAGTTTTCACCACCGCCGGGAATAGAACTGGTGACTTCCAGCACCAAAGGCTAGTACCCTAACCTGTGGGTCATGCTCTCTCACAATTACATAAAACACTATGGGTCCGAATATTTTTACAAAATAAAAATTTGCTGTTCTCAATTACAAAAAGTGCTCAACAAAACCTTGTGAAAAAAAAAATCCCTGCTACATAATTCAGGTGTTAAAATTAATTTTGCCCCTCCTAGCAGACCCAATATGGATCATATAAAAAATCATCTTAATCGGATTTCTAAATCAGGTTATTCCTAGCAGAAATTCTAGCAGCCCGAAGCCATCAACATATCCCCCATATATAGCATTCTATGATTCATATCACACTCAACACTTTATTTCAATCAGGTGGACCACATCAAAATACAATACGAGGGTTTAGGGCAAAAAGGCCCCATCTGCAATAGCTGCCACATGTTAGATTTGGCAGGTATAACACTTAATAAGAACACAACTGACAAATGGCAGCTATTGCTGATGGGGCCTTCTTGCAGTAAACCCTCAAATAATTCTCAAGTCATACACCTCAGCTCAAGTGCTCAAAACCGAAATCACATCTGATAAAGCAAAACGCCTCTACCTGCAAATTCTTTCGCCCGATTTATTACGTAGAAAAAAATGCGCATGATTTCCCCGCTGATATTGTTTTGTTATCAATTGTATCATTTCCTGTCTTTTATGATTTAATTTTCTATGAGCCCGATTCTTGACTCATTCCGAGGAGGATTTTTCTACGAAGGCGTTACAATTGCATTGTATGTTGATCTCAACTTGAACTCCGTCTGGTGTTTTTGTTTCTAATCAAGCATGCAAGGTTAGTAACTTAGTGTATAGTGCACTCACTACACCATGGTATGACCCTCAGGTAGGAGCCATTCACTTGCCATTGGTTAAGGCAAGGTTGTTATTCAGCTCAGATTAAATGGAGTATAGAAAAGGGTAGTTTGCCATTGTGTATCACCTAGCGAGACGTGACACGTGAGGGAAATAACACCAAATTACTCCACAGCAAGGTGGGAAAGGAAAACGTTTGCTCTTTTTGAAAAACAAAATTGTAAAGCAAAATATTTGGCTCTTTCAGAAATTGAAAAGTCTCTTTCGCACGATTAAAAGCTAACAGTTTACGCTGATGTCATGAACATGTCACCGAGGTCAGCATCAGGTGAACTGGTAAATTAATTGTTCTTTTAAAATATTTTGCAGGGGTGTCATTCCCATTGTAACATCTGCAATATCTGCAAGTCCTATAGTCTGTCAAGTACTAAATATGCTGTGTATAGTTCAACCTACATGTAGATATCATTTAAAAATTCTTTGTCTAAATTTTTAGTTACATCTGATGGTATAATTTCATGTTATAAACATGTATCACAGTGTCTCATAGGCTACTTACTCTATTCTAATTTTTAAAATGATAGCATTCCAAATCTCATGCAGAAAAGATCAAATTTGTACCTACGATATGATTTACTACATCCCATAAGTATGTGTCACATACAGGAAGGAGCCACTTTCTAACAGGGGTGGATCCATTCCATTTTCAACCTAGCTTTGGCCCCTCAGGGTGACAGCTCTCAGACTTGATTTGTTTCATTTTTACACAAACCATATCAGGATTAAACTGGGTTAAACCGCCTCATTTAGATCTCATTGACACTTCAGCATTCCCTTGGTGATAACGCCAAGGCTGGCAGAGTTTTGAGTTCCTCGCAATCGTTTTCGACATGACTTTGGAAGCGACTGATGCACAAGAATGTTGATAGGCCCACCGATACATGCCCTCATGATGCTATGCTATGTACTTCTTAACATTTGATGTACAACTAATAGGTCTGGCTCGTTCTCGTTTACCCCAATACATCGCAATATATGATCTGGCAATAAATTTCACTGGCCCCGTAAAACTCTCAAGTCTGATCATTTAGCAAACTTGAAATACATCCCCAAATGTTGGTGAGTCAGAACTGTGCCCTGCTAAACAACTGCAGCAAACCCATTGGCAATTTAGCCCCGGTTCCGTATTGCAATTAAAAAGAAAAATAATAGGCCTGTAATAAAGTTTGAAATTACAACTTGGGGATGCAGAGAGCGAGCTACAGTAGGTTATGCGATCTACTCGATACCACCCCTCTGGGTTCAAATAAACCGCTTATGAAAATACACATTACCAGGCAAGGGCTGGATTAATAGAGTCTCTTTTCCAACAAATACCAAGATGGAAGAAGCTCTTGAATTTCTCAAATGAACACGGCCTGTCACTTTCAATGTTGAATGAGTGTTATTCACCGCATGGCTCAAAGGCTAGACCAGTGTTCAGAAATCTTAGTTTCTTGTCAAACTCATGTTTGGCACAAAAAGGTTGGCAGGCACACCAGAACATAGGCAACGGTTAGTCTCTATTCCAGTCACTCACAACTATAAATCACATTATACGAAGAGTTGATCTATACTTGGATTACCACCAAATAGGCAAGAAATGTTCAACTTTTATCTTTCTGGATGTAAAAGTAAACCAAATATACTCAAGCGTAACTTGCACAGAATCACATGCACCACACAAAAATATACACACTGCGTCTCCTGCATTTTCTTGTGCCTACATTATTCAAAATCAGTGCACACTGTTATGATGTCTGCCTATTTGGTAGTAATCAAAAGTTGAGCCTTACTGATTTTATTTAATTACTAACAACATCCATCCAGTGTCCTATTTGTAACCAGTTTTTGCACAAAAATGTGTGCTGATTATTCTCAAAGTAAAACAAAATCTTTGGGATCTTTCTACAGGAAACAAATTGTCTGTATTCATGGCCTATCCCCTACAAAAACCATAACCCTAAGGCCAAAAATAAAAAGGAATTTGTTACATGTAGAACTTCAAACGGGAGTACAAAATGTAAATCTAGCAATCTTTTGTTCATTTAGATAAGAAAATAACGTTAAGACAAAATTTTACCAATCTTTTGTTCATTTAGATAAGAAAATTTGCAAGTCTTTATCTGAAGTTTAATGTTACCTAGGGTCTTTTTACCAGTCTTTAGGATCTTCAGTGGCAGAATATTACTAATACAGTTATTGCATACAGGCTCTCTTGCCTCAGAGTGTATGGAAGTGTTTAGGTCTACAGTAAATTATACTGGCCTATATTGACTTGCACTAGCTTCAAGCATGACACCCCCTCTTTTCATCTGGTTATGAAAATTTGCTAGGAGGTAAACCTCCATGCATGCATAGACATAATTAAGTTATTAAGGCATCTTCTCTGAGAAATGAACTTTGAAGGTTACAAACTTATGGAGTTATGCAATCTTGTGGGCTTAATACAAAATAATTGACCATTAGATCATCAAATCGTCATTTGGTGTCAAACTCTGCGCAATAGTAGTATTAGAAGAGGCTAGTGATCTAATGGACACAGTGAACTTCCACTATTCTAGCATCGTATCATCAGCAGGCCTCAAAACATGAAAATTATGATCTCGTAGTCCGCTGAAACTCAGCGTAATCTGATACTGGTGGCAAATCTCGTCATAAAAGATCAGCATCTCCCACGAGCTATTAGCGCCCTGCCGGTTCATTTTGCTCTTTTATTTCTCCTCGGGAATGCCCTGGCCTGGCCTGTAGTCAGATGGCGAGTCAACATCAGCTGATTTCTATGTCAAAAAGCTAAGAATAAAACCTTTGGGGAGATGTAGTGTTTAGAAATGCGAAAGAGACAAGGGAAATACTCAGCCTGAGAAATACGCCTACGGAAAAAGGAGGCCTAGATGTGAAATTGAACACGTCTAAACAAAATCACACTCTGGATTCAATTCAGATTGTTACACCAAAAACCCACCACTGTTACTCAACCCCCCCCCCCTCTAAACAAGATTCCTTATTGGACACATTCATATTGGGGCAAGAGTAAAAGTGGTTCATAACTCTAGCGTTAGCACAGGCTATTATTAGAAGCAGGCAGCCATCCATGAATCAAAAGCACAATGGCAAGAGGGCAAAAGGAACACACTTTAAAACAATTTCATAACACTAAGTCATCAGGTTCCTGCTCTCTCTTAATATAAAACAATAAACCCGAAATGAGGATGATAACATGAGGAATTCCTCATGGATAATCTTCCGAGGCATCTTCCGTTACCATTTTGACAAGATTGGATGGTGTTGAAGAGGATTCGGTTCGTGTTGACTTAGGCTCTGGGCGATGTGTCCAAGACACTCGTACTATCTCAAATATGACTTAGACAAATATTGAACCATCGCATTCACGATATTGTCACATACTGTAGAAATATCTAAGGGGCTTCTTGGACGGGGCTTGCAATCTCTTTAACCAAGATTTCAGCGGTTTACTTGGTTACAAACAAGTTAGTCATTAAAGTACATTTATAGGTATGTGGTTCAAGAAGTTGGTTCCCACCAGCCCTTGAGGCAGTTTGTTTGACAAAGAAAAAGAAAAACCAGGAACCCTGTCTAGTGAGAAGAAATTGAGGTCTTTCCCAAGTAAAGATGCCTGTGTTTTGTCTGTCAATGTTCAACAGTTGGTGGATGCCTTCAGGGTTTAAATTGTGAGGTTATTTAGGCAGGGTCATTACCTAAAAGCTGGCCTATGGAAACTTCAAGTTAATCTGATATCTGGCTGACAGCCACAGTGTAAATGGTTCATCATAAAATCCAGATTGAGAAATTGCACAAGTTCTGCCACAGGCTAAACGTGTCTTAAGTTGGAGAAACTAGAAATGTGGAGTAGTAAAAACCCATTGTTTCAGATCATTGTATTCTAAACACCACTTGCTCAAAAGCAATGCCTAAAACCATAGCCTAAAACTGTTTTTCAGGGCCTAAGCTAAAGTGCATGCTCCAAGGCTGGTTGATTTTAACCACTTCCTCTGGCTTTTAAACTGTTCAGATTGTTGTTTTAGGCCAGTGCTTCCAACCAGTATCTTTCATCCTAAATTGTGGCCTTAAACCATTGTGTTTGATTGTTCTTGGACTTTTGTCTTGATTTTTGAACTCATACAATCTGAACCTTTTAATTTTATGTTCAATTATCAGAGTTCTGAAGACCCTTAGTAATTTTATTTTGTTTAATAATCCCATTCTTGCTAATAATCACCATGGGCACTTGGAAAGTTGTTTTGGTTATGTGCTATATGTAGCCTACACCTGAAATTACTCAAATTTGTGTTTTAAGACTAGCAGCCAGAACCACATCATTTTAAGTAGGTCATCTCAGAAATCAAGAAAACAAGAAACCTCAAAAATTCATCATATTTTTTTCCATCCGGCCAAGAAAAAGATTATTTGTACAAAGTTTTCAGTTGTAGACCATATATCTAGAAGAAAACAGGCATATTTTTAGCATGTGTAAAGATAGGGGATTCCGGTGTGTCCAGATTGATAGTTGCACATAGTTTTTTTTTTTTTTTTTTTTGGAGGGAGGGCAAGTTCGGGTGGGAGAAGTCAAATTATCTTCGTGCTCACCAGTGGGTAATTTGTTACAAAATCACCTATGACATAGGCCCTAACTGGCCAACCCACATTAGAAACCAGAAGGACCTAAATGCCACAAAGGGAACCAACAAGCGGAAACACGATTAAAACATCAAATGGGTAGTAGGGGGTGAATGAGTAGAGGGGGTGACAAAATCAGTAACATGTACCGTATGTCCCAAAAGTATGTGTCACATACAGGAAGGATCCACTTTCTAACAGGGGTGGATCCATTCCATTTTCAACCTAGCTTTGGTCCCCCAGGGTGACAGCTCTCAGACTTGATTTGTTTCATTTTTTCACAATCCATATCAGGATAAACTGGGTTAAACCGCCTCATTTAGATCTCATTGACACTTTAGCATTCCCTTGGTGATAACGCCAAGGCTGGCTGAGTTTTGAGTTCCTCGCAATCTTTTTTGACATGACTTTGGAAGTGACTGACACACAAGAATGTTGATAGGCCCACCGATACATGCCCTCATGATGCTATGCTATGTACTTCTTAACATTTGATGTACAACTAATAGGTCTGGCTCGCTCTCGTTTACCCCAATACATTGCAACACATGATCTGGCAATAAATTTCACTGGCCCCGTAAAACTCTCAAGTCTGATCATTTAGCAAACTTGAAATACATCCCCAAATGTTGGTGAGTCAGAATTGTGCCCTGCTAAACAACTGCAGCAAACCCATTGGCAATTTAGCCCCGGTTCCGTATTGCAATTAAAAAGAAAAATAATAGGCCTGTAATAAAGTTTGAAATTACAACTTGGGGATGCAGAGAGCGAGCTACAGTAGGTTATGCGATCTACTCCATACCACCCCTCTGGGTTCAAATAAACCGCTTATGAAAATACACATTACCAGGCAAGGGCTGGATTAATAGAGTCTCTTTTCCAACAAATACCAAGATGGAAGAAGCTCTTGAATTTCTCAAATGAACATGGCCTGTCACTTTCAATGTTGAATGAGTGTTATTCACCGCATGGCTCAAAGGCTAGACTGGTGTTCAGAAATCCTAGTTTCTTGTCAAACTCATGTGGCACAAAAAGGTTGGCAGGCACATCAGAACCTAGGCAATGGTTAGTCTCTATTCCAGTCACTCACTACTATAAATCGTGTTATATGAAGAATTGATCTATACTTGGATTATCACCAAATCTAGGCAAGAATTGTTCCATTTTTTTCATTCTGGAGTCTGGACATAAAAGTAAACCAAATATACTCAAGCATAACTTGCACAGAATCGCACACAGCATTGCAAAAATATACACATAGTTATGATGTTTGCCTATTTGGTGGTAATCAAAAGAATAGCCTCACTGGTTTTCTTTATTTACTAACATCAAGCGACCTATTTATAACCAGTTTTTGTGCAAAAATGTGTGCTGATTATTCTCAAAGTAACACCAAATCTTTAAGCTGTTTCTGCAGGAAACAAATTATCTTTACTCATGGTGTAACACTTTAATACACAAACCCTAACCATAAGGCCAAAAATAAAAAATAATTTGTTACATGTAGAACTTCAAAGGGGAGTACATTATGTAACAATCTTTTGTTCATTTAGATAAGAAAATAACATAAGACAGAATTTTACTGATCTTTTGTTTATTTAGATATATAAGAAAATAACGTAAGACAGAATTTTACCAATCTTTTGTTCATTTAGATAAGAAATTACATAAGACAAAATTTTACCGATCTTTTGTTCATTTAGTTAGAAAATTGGCAAGTCTTAATACTTTTCATTGGCACAATATTAATAATACAATGGTTACAGGTTCTAGCAGCAGGCTCTCTTGCCTCAGAATGGATGGAAGTGTTTAGGTCTACAGTAAATTATACTCTGTATTGACTTGTATAATAGCTTCAAGCATGACACTCCCTCTCTTCACCTGGTTATGAAAATTTGCTCTGAGGAGGTATACCTCCATGCATGCATGGACATTATAATTAAGTTATTAAGGCATCTTCTCTGAGAAATGAACTTTGAAGGTTATGAACTTCTGGAGTAATGACTTATGCAACCTTGTGGGCTGAATACAAAATAATTGACCATTACATCATCAAATCGTCATTTGGTGTCTAAATCTGTGCAATAGTATTATAAGAAGAGGCTAGTGATCTAACGGACACAGTGAACTTCAACTATTCTAGCATCGTATCATCAGCAGGCCTCAAAACATGAAAATTATGATCTCGTAGTCTGCTGAAACTCGGCGTAATCTGATACTGGTGGCAAATCTCGTCATAAAAGATCAGGATCTCCCACGAGCTATTAGCGCCCTGCCGGTTCATTTTGCTCTTTGATTTCTCCTCGGGAATCCCCCGGCCTGGCCTGTAGTCAGACGGCGAGTCAACATCAGCTGATTTCTATGTCAAAAAGCTAAGAATAAAACCTTTGGGGAGATGTAGTGTTTAGAAATGCGAAAGAGACAAGGAAAATACTCAGCCTGAGAAATACGCCTACGGAAAAAGGAGGCCTAGATGTGAAATTGAACACGTCTAAACAAAATCACACTCTGGATTCAATTCAGATTGTTACACCAAAAACCCACCACTGTTACTCAACCCCCCCCCCCTCTAAACAAGATTCCTTATTGGACACATTCATATTGGGGCAAGAGTAAAAGTGGTTCATAACTCTAGCGTTAGCACAGGCTATTATTAGAAGCAGGCAGCCATCCATGAATCAAAAGCACAACGGCAAGAGGGCAAAAGGAACACACTTTAAAACAATTTCATAACACTAAGTCATCAGGTTCCTGCTCTCTCCTAATATAAGACAATAAACCCAAAATGAGGATGATAACACGAGGAATTCCTCACGGATAATCTTCCGAGGCATCTTCCATTACCATTTTGACAAGATTGGATGGTGTTGAAGAGGATTCGGTTCATGTTGACTTAGGCTCTGGGCGATGTGTCCAAGACACTCGTACTATCTCAAATATGACTTAGACAAATATTGAACCATCGCATTCACGATATTGTCACATACTGTAGAAATATCTAAGGGGCTTCTCGGATGGGGCTTGCAATCTCTTTAACCAAGATTTCAGCGGTTTACTTGGTTACAAACAAGTTAGTCATTAAAGTACATTTATAGGTATGTGGTTCAAGAAGTTGGTTCCCACCAGCCCTCAAGGCAGTTTGTTTGACAAAGAAAAAGAAAAACCAGGAACCCTGTCTGGTGAGAAGACATTGAGGTCTTTCCCAAGTTAAAGGATGCCTGTGTTTTGTCTGTCAATGTTCAACAGTTGGTGGATGCCTTCAGGGTTTAAATTGTGAGGTTATTTAGGCAGGGTCATTACCTAAAAGCTGGCCTATGGAAACTTCAAGTTAATCTGATATCTGGCTGACAGCCACAGTGTAAATGGTTCATCATAAAATCCAGATTGAGAAATTGCACAAGTTCTGCCACAGGCTAAACTTTTCTTAAGTTAGAGAAACTAGAAATGTGGAGTAGCGAATACCCATTGTTTCAGAAATATTATATTCTAAACACCACTTGCTCAAAAACAATGCCTAAAACCATAGCCTGTTTTTCAGGGCCTAAGCTAAAGTGCATGCTCCAAGGCTGGTTGATTTTAACCACTTCCTCTGGCTTTTAAACTATTCAGATTGTTGTTTTAGGCCAGTGCTTCCAACCAGTATCTTTCATCCTAAATTGTGGCCTTAAACCATTGTGTTTGATTGTTCTTGGACTTTTGTCTTGATTTTTGAACTCATACAATCTGAACCTTTTAATTTTATGTTCAATTATCAGAGTTCTGAAGACCCTTAGTAATTTTATTTTGTTTAATAATCCCATTCTTGCTAATAATCACCATGGGCACTTGGAAAGTTGTTTTGGTTATGTGCTACATGTACACCTGAAATTACTCAAATTTGTGTTTTAAGACTAACAGCCAGAACCACATCATTTTAAGTAGGGCATCTCAGAAATCAAGAAAACAAGAAACCTCAAAAATTCATCATATTTTTTTCCATCCGACCAAGAAAAAGATTATTTGTACAAAGTTTTCAGTTGTAGACCATATATCTAGAAGAAAACAGGCATATTTTTAGCATGTGTAAAGATAGGGGATTCCGGTGTGTCCAGATTGATAGTTGCACATAGACATAGTGCAATATGGACAGGCCTTTTTTGAATGCTGTGGGGTGAAATTATCACAGCTATGCAACATCTGGCAAAATAAACCCAATACAGAACTTCAAATTATACCATTTCAATTAAACAACAAATTAAACCCATTATTTCTAACACAATACTGTTTGTTTCAAGTAAGCCATGCACATTTAGATTTTTTAGTTATTTTAAAGGCATTTCATTTTTTGATTTGATGAACTTTGAAAATTCAATTTAATTTAAATGCCCAATTGGAGATAGAAAATTTCATTTTTTGTATTTTGGTTTTTGGGTTACATAATGGAAATACACTTTTTGGGGCCACCATACAGATACATGCAGCATTACATCAGCATTAAATCTATATATTTCTTTCTGCATATAGAATACGGTCATCACACTCAAGTGCTATTCAAGATTCTAGTCTTAGTAACGAAACCCTTACAGCGCAGAGATCCATATTATTCCATGTGCACTTTCCCTGCTGCTCATCATTCCGATTTACTCAATTATAGTGCAGTTACCTTTTTTTCTGATAATTCTGAGTCCAATTTTTCCTCCAAATCCATTAGCCCCATGACTTCTAACATTTTCCAGCCCTCCCATGTTTGTTTAATTTAACACAATTCCTCCAAGAATTGAGACTTTTTATGCTACTTTAAAGTACAGTGGCATTTTCTTCTACTCCTAGGTTATTCTCCTGGACTCTTTATAAGCTAAAATATTCTCAACCACAGGGGACACGGTTCAGTGCATTGTACACAGTGTATAAGTTGACCAGACCTGGCCTTTTGTGTCCAGGGTATCATCAATCATTCCCAAAAAGTAGGGGGTGTACTTTCTTAAAGGGGCGTGTTCCGATCGTCTTTGGGACCCCCCCGATTTACCCGGAAGTAGTATCGATTTTGATATCAGATGAAAGGCCGTATTTTTCTCATTGTCATCCTGAAATTTGAGCCCTCGAATCCATTTCATTCCCAAGTTATAAACAAAAACCCGCCCTTTTAGTGGTTAACCACTTTATTAGCACAGTATTGAATAGGGCTTTGCAACATGCATTATTGCGTCTACCATCAAAACCGCAAGTTTGTTTCCCACGGTACTTGATGGGGTGTATGTGCAAGTGCCAGGCTCTCATATCAAGTAGAGAACACAATACACATAAATCGGAACAACCACCTTTAATACATTGTTGAATGGAAGATACTGAACTGTGCCATGGGAATTGAGACATTAGCGGTTCATACAACATGCTCATCCACCAGAGGCAAAGTTCATTGAGTACAAGTGTATGAATTGACCAGAACTAACATTGTGTGGGTACCATCATACCCAAAAACCAGGGGTGTATTTTCCTAATACACTGGTAATTGGAAGTTACTGAACTGTGCCATGGGAGTGGAGACATTAGCGGTTCATACAACATGTTCAAAGGCAAAGTTCAATGAGTACAAGTGTATGAATTCACCAGAAATGTCCTTGTGTTCGAGGTATGTGATATATCATATCCCCAAAACAAGGGGTGTATTTTCTAAATACACTGTAGAATGAAAGTTACTGAACTTTGCCTTTGGGGTTGAGGCATCAGTGGTTCATCTGGGAGTAGGGATAGGAGATAGGAATTTGAAAGAAATTTGAGTATGTTAGAATGTTATGATATTCAAGTTGAATTACTTGGCAGTGTTTTGTTTAAATACAAGAATACAGCACACCCAGACTAAAGTGTAACATACTTTGTACAGTGGATAAGTACAGAAAATTCAGAAAATGCTTAAACACACATTTGAAACCTTTTTGTAAGGGTGCACATATTTTTAGCCGCCTTGTGGGTTTACCTAGATGTGAGGGCAAACTAGAATGAACAGCAACTAGGTCACTTGAAAATCCAATGTATAAATTTAAATTGAATCTTTTTGAAAAATAAGATAACAAATCTCACATTGGGCTGCAACTTAGTTGAAAATAAACATATAAAGTACTTTCAAAACACTTTGGATCTTTAACAAAAAGGTTAAAGCAATAACAGCACATTTTGAAGAGCACCCCCAATTTTCAAAATTTGATACTTTGGCACAGTTATGTTGATAATTGTCTAGGAAACTATACCTGCGAACGAGAATGCTCAAAACGCATATTTATCATAAAATAAGCGATTTTGTAATTAAAATTGGGATCACACATTGTACTTAACGGCAGAGCTGGAAATGCTAAGTTTATGTCTGTCCATGATGAAATAGTGCCACCTCAAGAAAATGACCTCTAACTTGACTTGCCTGAACCAATAAAACAACTAATGGATGAGCGTAAACACGTACATGGCACTATTTCCTGGCTATTTCATATTGGAAGGCCATTTCCAACAGCTGTTGAATTCTTATCGGAGATCTCCGATATTAATTATTCTAATTACAAAATTCCTTCGTTTGCGACTCATAGACATTTTCGAGCTTAACCATTCACAGGTATAGTTTACTATCCAGTTACCAATGCAACCGTGTAAAAATCTCAAAATTTGTGGAAAATTGGGGGTGCTCTTCAAAACAATGTGCTGTTATTGCTTTAAGATTTACTTTATATGCTTCCAGTCAAGTTGAAGGTGAATGACCAGAAAACAGACATAAAAACACAATGATGTCAAATTTTCACTAGTCAAGATCAACATTTAACAACTCTAAAGATAATTTTATTGACCACTTTCATTAAGTGTAACGACCCCTTATCTCTGACTTGGGAGCAATTGTTTTCCACTGAACTACAAATGACAAATTGTATCAAAAGGCAAATGCATGGTATTCATAGGTCCATGGGGAATAGCCAAGATTCAAAGAAGAAATTATTCCGCATTCACCATTTAGAGAAAGTCTGTTAAGCCTACGTACTCTGCCACGAATATACTGCTGCACCTCCTATCTTACTATTGTGTAATTTGTGATGGCAATGAAGTTTGCTGGGTGGGCATAGATCATAAAATACAGACAGATCCAGGAAAGTACATAGGCCTATAAACTTGGGTGGAAGCAGAATTTAAAAAGTTCAAATCCACTAACTCTCAAGATAGAACTCTAAAAATAAATTTGAATATTCAAATAATTACAAATTTTCATTTTTAATTTTGTAGGACTTCTCATATATTGTCAGTTTTTATACCACAGTTCTCCTGCACTTTTTCACATCTGAAAAATGGGTCAAGATTCCTCTCAAAAGGGAATTTCTTCACAATTTGTTAATCTGAACCAAATTTTGACCAGAACAGCAAAAACCCAGTTGATTTTAATCAAAATTCCTTTCCAAACTGCTCCCACTCATCTCTAGAGGTCAAGCAAGTCACTTCAGAAATGTCCCAGCTTTTTCAAATTGGAATACAATTGAAACTGTAAAACTTTCTAGCCCCTTAAGGACTGAGGACATTAAAAGAAAAGTTCATATCCCCGCCATAAAAATTGGACAAGGAACTCAGTGGCCCACCTACAAAGGTTAGTACAGTAAGCTTAAGAGGGGATTTAACCAAAGAACAAACCAGCGCTTGTCTGACGGACCTCTAATCATCGTGTGATGACAATCGCTCAGGAGCAATTACTGCCAATAGTGTACACACACAGCACCCACTCAAATTGACATTTCGGCCGTAAAAAAGCACCTGAAACCACAGCCTACCTTGTACAAAATCTTCCCCTTTCCCCCTTCTTGCTGCATTTTTATTTGCGAGGTGGGGCTGCAAGGACGTCTGCGAGATGCGGAATTGGCCCAGCGAAATCGAGTTAACTAACTGGGTAATTAGATTTGAAAAATAAATAATTCAAAATTAGCATCGATTTTTTGGCAAAGGTTGAGTCACTGCATACCAAAGTGGAGGTGGCGAGGTCTTTTTCATGCCGTGTTGAATCTGAGAATTGCGTGGCGAGCAAAAACGAGAGAGTTAAAAGAGTGTGGCGCTGCATGTCTTGTTTAGTAATATACGACTTGCTGGACATGACATGCGATGTTTGTTCATTTTTCTTTACCTCCTTGGTAATATTTTTTATTTACGCATCACATATTCTTGCATTTTAAACATGATTTGTTCAGCCGTGCATGGCAGCCACAACCGAAGGCCGGAGTGCCAAACAATTTTAAAAGCGGAGAAATCTCAAGACTGCACTCTTGCCCCGGACAATGTTAAATCCTAGCTAAATCACTGTTAAATCAGCCCCTACTTTGTTGATTCATTACGGCTTTCAAATGCAAAACGTGACGTCCATCAACGATAATAGAGCAGTAGTGCTTGTTCCGTGCTCCTTGGATTTTAATTTCTTCTTTGTGTACATACTGTGTAGGTCAGGTGAACTTCAATGTAAATTGAATTGACAACCTACCCATGATCTCTACTATCAGTCTTCCCACAATTCCAACAAATAAACCACATGTGATTATATTTTGTAATAACCACTTGCTAAAATAATTTTGTTTTTTTAGGTATATTGAAAGTCCTAAGAAATCTGTTCCAAATTAACGAAAAAACACACTGTGCATGCTCTCCCATATAAGGTGTTCTCATCACTTAAAACACCCAATATATATTTTCTCGTCCTTGCTCTCAAAATGGTGCATGCTAATTCATCACACAAACCGGTTAATCGGCCTTCACAAAAGTTATCCAAACATTTTTCAGCTCAATTTATGCCACATTGAGGGAATTTCACAAACACTCCAGCCAGCACTTGAACGCTGCCTCTCGAATGAGCTGAAGAGAACTGTTTGGTAAAATTATCCCCGTGTTACGACAAGGGAGGAAGCCTTGCCCAAGTGTTGGCTGCCAGGGCAGATGCGAGTCAACTTGTCTCATCCCTAAGCCTCCAGTGTGTCATCGTGTGCAACCTGACAAAATATTCAAATACATCAACAACTGGGTGCCTGGTGTCCCTCCGGGTTCCTTTCTTTTTCTCAAAACCGTCTCACTGGAATTGGCAATAGAAGCTCATACCTGAAGTTGTGATTGTCTATGTCTATGTTTTAATAGCCCATTAGGCAACCCATTAGGCACATGTGGCTAGGCTGGGTGAAAATAGACAAATTTGGTTTGTAGGTAAGTCTGTGATTACAGACAGCAGTTCTGAATAGGCCCAAACAATTTTCATCTGGATTTTCCCCAAAGGACAAATACAGCCATTTCCTTACAATTCCCTTTCAAATCTACAATTATTCATGGGCCAGAAAGGATTTTGAAGGGCCAGAAAGGATTTTGAAGGGCCAGAAAGGATTTTGAAGGGCCAGAAAGGATTTTGAAGGGCCAGAAAGGATTTTGAAAGGCCAGTTTTGGTCTATATACTGCCTGTAGAGAAGGCATATTGAAGATATCGTCAACCAAATAACCCTCCTGAATCATCATTGTTTAACCTCTAACCCAAAACTAATGCTCCAAGATCATTTATAGGTTAATGATACCTTCCAAAGACTTCAAAGTACAGAGGTCAATAAATATTTACAATGCATCAAGGGTAAATGGAATGTGTCCAGGATTTGAAATTATGGTAACATTTACTACTCTGGTTCCAATAACATATCCCATGCCACTTTCGCCTTACAAACCGTGTAATTTACTCAACGGCTCTTCATGACTGAATTCCCATAATGCATCAGATTGTACTTGTAAGATAATTTCATGCAGTAACGAACAGCAGTCCTACAGTCGCAACGACGCAAACTGAATTTGTTTTCTGGGTATGTCATTCAGTATACACTCACATGAATGAGATTGTGCCAGTCAATGAACCATGCCCTCTGGGATTGACAATATCAAATGTTTTGTTGTTGATGTTGCTCATACTGTTCATTCAGAAATCAATTCTCTAAACACCCGAGTACTTTAAAGTGGAAGCTCAGAGGCCCAATCATAGACATGCCTTAATTAAAGACACTGTCAGTGATTTATACCAAAGCGTAAGAACATCTGAAATTTGCAGGAGTAGCTTAAAGGTAAAGGCTATAAAAAGTCTGTAGGATTGTTGTAAAGTAATTAATACAAAAATAAGAAATAAATGAATAAGTATTTTGTTTTAGAATTAGAAATTGACATAAAGGGGGGAAAAACATCTGCAGTATTTACTTAAAAATATAATTCAATTGCACTACATAATGTCCATTATGCAAAGTTTTGTCTAGCACCAACTAATATACTTGTAAGAAAAAAAGATGTCTAATTTTTGATGACTTTTTTTAACATACAGCAAATCACTGTGAGTACCTCTAAGGCTAGATTGTAAACACACTACATATATTCAATGAATTAACATGCCTGGTAATAGAGGCAAGGCTTATGTATCTCGTAATGACTATAATGTAAACATAAGTATTGGTTAATTGAGCTGATCAATTGAGTGGCCACTTAAATAGCTCTTTTAACTCATTAATAACCTACACTAATGGTTACAGTTGCATAATCTTAATGACTGGCCAAAATGATTGCAAGCCAGAGAATTAAACTGGTGCTCAGGTAGGTTTGCATGGGCAGTTTTGGAAGGACCATTTAGGATTAATTTGATATACCATTTATAATGTATAAATTGATTGGGCCCAAAATGGCACCAAGGAAGGATAAAACCAATATTAATTCCAGTAATTAAACCTTCCATATTTATTAATGGACAGATATGCACACACCACACATGTGCACACACATACACTCGTGCACATATGCTTGCACAGTGTACACACACACACACACACACACATGCATGCACATACACACACATGCACACACACACTCAGTCATTATATACTTCTACATTATTTGAATACCACATTCACCAATTTTGATTTTTAAAAATCTGTTAATCCAAACATAAGCTTCACTTCATGAGAAATTCAAGTCATTGAACATATCATATTGATTAACACAAAGACGGAGCCATGTCTGTCGTGCAAGACATGTATCCCGTGATAAACCTTCCCTCACCTCCCCACCCTAACCAAAAATACACAACATGAACACTTTGGAGAATTCCCTGTGTCGGCTACTGATGGGAACCACCCAAAAGGTAGTTGTCTTCCATCCCCGAACCTGTCCACTCATCAGCGTGTTGAGATTATCGTCGCATCGTTTACAATCAAAACAGACAACAGAAATATGCATACTGTGGATGGCTAGGCTAGGCATGCTGCTGTTTGAAGCATAAGAGACTATAGTTTATACGGGACTAAACAAGACAGATGCCATGACATGTGAAATAACTATACTACACTATACCACTACGACTATAGGCACGGGGAGGGGGGCACTTCAAGTTTGGGTTGGGTGGGTGATGCGCCTCCTAGAGTTTGAAAGCAGTCCTGGAAGTGTACCAATTTTTTTCAAAACAGGGATCATTTCTGAATAAAAATCTTGAATCCCCAGATCTGATTAAATCTTACTTTTTTGGCAAGTTTGGGTTGGGTGGGTGATGCACCTCCTAGAGTTTGAAAGCCGTCCTGGAAATATACTACTTTTTTAAAATGGGGTCATTTCTGATTCTGAATATAAATCTTGAATCCCCAAATCTGATTACTTTTTTTTTGCATAATTTACATTATACCATATGTACCCATTCTGTAACAGCGGCGCCCTGGCCCTGAGCACTTCAGTGGATTTGTCGTGCATATAAGAATTAAAATATTATTATTATTATTATAACTTTATTCTGTTAACAGAATAAAGCACATGAAACAGAGTAGGTGTGAAAGGGTCAAATTATTATACCCTATTTTTTTAAATTAAATTTCTCCTTTCAATTTCTAAAATATTGGTCAAATGATTATAAATTAGATATAATCCCCATAATATACTACTATTGACCACTGAAATTCAAAGGACCCAGTGACATCACATCAGGTCGGTCCTAGACACATATCCAGCACCCCCTGAGGACACCCTCAATAGATACAGTATGTGCACAGCATGCAAACCATTTGGGACGTGCCTAACTCTGCAAGTATGTTCATCTCTGAAAATGCCTCATCAAAAATCTTCTTGGATTTGGATTAGAATTCTAAATCGACACTCAAAATGTCCGATTTTGTGTCAGACACAGTATACAGCAGGGCACCTTCAGCGATGGCCAGCTGGGTCAACACGAAACGTGAACAGCTTGCTGGGCTAGTTGTCTACTGTGTCCGCCATATTTTTCTGAACGGCCCTGTGTACACAGGCAAACTATTTTGGAATGGTCTGCACATAATCGTGGTCTGTATGTTGACAAAAATGTAGGAGTGTCTATGTACAATATGTGTGTGTGATTCTATCATTAGCATTTTCATGGCCATTGTTTTATTCATCTAGGCGATACACAATCTCTGATGTGAAGTAGAGATGGGATTGAAAGTTCTGGTTGGAGGGCCATTAAGTCTGTCATTATGGATCTGTTGTTTTTTGTTATTTTTTTGGTTGGTTTAATTGTTACCCTTTAATTAATTGATTTGGTGTTGAAGATGACTTACCTTGGTTACATGCTTCTCCCCTCCCAAATTTTAAATGTTGTTGTAATACAGGATTGATTATATTTAGTCACTATCACTATGGAAAATCATACAATTAATTTTGGTTCGTCAAGATCACAACCAGTTAAAGGAACATTAAGAGATTTCATTGTGAAGGGCACCCTCAATTTTTTGACAAAGCCAGATTTTGACATGCACATAGCCCACTACAAATCCCCCAACAAAAAAACAATAACCTTGTGTTCTGAAACTCGGGGAAGTTTGTTAGATGCATCCTATGGTAATATATACCCCATATATACCACACATAAATGTTTGCGGGGGAGACATCGATACGAACCAATCTGATTTATCTCAAACTGTGGAATTGAGCATTTTAGGAACTATATTAATCAATTGACATACAAAAATTTACCATTTCAAAATATCTGAGTCAGCATAAGTGAATGTACCAACTAAAGAGAAGAGACACTGGCACATTGAAAAATAGTGCGCCCTCAAGATTTTTCTCAAATCGTATTTTTGCTTTATATACAAAAAAGCCCTCACCCGAAATGATTAAGACCAATCAGCTTCCTTATGAGTAAACAGAACAATTTTATAATTAACTATCACCGCCCGACGTTTAAATTAGCAGACGCCGAAATGGCATTTAACACAAGAACACGCACGCGTATGATGTTTCCCACGTATGCACACGTTTGATCGGTCTAGGACCTTGGTGGTTTTAATATCGATGAGTACGATAGTCACAAAGACACATTTGTTGATTAAATATGGAAAAAACTTTAAAAGTTGCCTACAAATTACCTGGATGTCTTTATCTCGACATGGTATTTTTATGTGTTAAAATATATTCTCTGTTTTCCAATGCTAGACTATTATTGGAGCAAATTGAAGAAATTTCATATTTTGTGAAAATGGCCAGTGCCACTTGAAGAACAATTCACAAAGCCACTAGGTTCAACGCGGATCTAAGGTTTTTTTTGTAACTTTAACAAATAGGAATGCAAAATACAACAAACTTGGACAAATATTTATCCGATGTTCTTTTTTTGAGATTTGCATGTAGCTTTTCAACATTACAATTACCAAGTCTGCTGTAAAAAACACTTGCCAGTCATCAAAACCCCAATGTATATTATACATGATGTAACTCCCGCCATCTCCTTATGATTAATTACATAAATAGTTTCTCTTTTGACATTTGGCTCAAAAATTGATGGGGACGGATTGACCAGATGCCCATATAAAATGTCTCACAGACCCAATAGTGGGTGTTAGTTCGCCTATGGATATTTGGCCGCAAACAAAGTGGCCCGCGAACAAACTATTGTGCAAATACCCCGCGCATCCCATCGGCAATACTTTGGGACAACTAATATAAAATAAAGCGATGTCAATCTGGATGTGGACAGACAGAGGACATTGTACATCATCCCATGATGCATGGTGTTTGGCAAAGTATGTAAATGCAGGTCACATGACCACATTCAGTGATCTTCCAAAGTACACAAAAACTTGACCTTATTTTCACATCATTTAGGACAAGATCCCAACAGACAAGCAGTTTTAAACTTCTCTGCACTTAATATTCCATATACGTGATGGGACAATGTAGTTAAGTGTAAGCATGGAGCCAGGCATTGTGGGATGCGTTTAACTAAACCTTGTGATTTTTCCTGTGCTATATTATAATACCAAATCTCTGAATCTGTTATCAAGTCAATTTTTTGAAATACATTTTGTTCCAAACTATATTCTTAGGTCTTGTACACATCACAACTGATACTGTGACAGGGGGGCTGTACACCCACTCATGTCAGACCTGAAAATAGGATCACATAAGTATGTCATTAATGACACCACATTAAACATTTTTGGGAATAGGGTGGGTGGGTTGGGTGTGGTGTGGCATGGTGGAATGGGATGGGGGTGTTAGGACAGGAGGATGGGGTGAGGTGGGTGGATGGTGCCAAAAACTGGGGGGAAACAGGTGACCTTGTGCCTTGGGTACAGAAACAAGTCCCGTTGTGAATTTTTTAAAAAAACTTGGGCACACCAGTTCCACTCCAGCAGAACACCCCTTGGAGTTTAAAACTAGCAGAAGAGCACCCCGAGGGGCACTAACACCATGGCCTAAGATCCACCTGAGCACACTGAGTTTTCGTGCAAATATTGAACCGTGCCTTTGAGAAAAGTTGGAGAAATGAGAGATGCATTGTCTAAATTATTTGAAGAGGCTCATTGCTCATCTCGTGTTAAGCCTTTCTGGAAAAATGAAAAAGCTATTCCTGATGGGGGTCGATAACTCGCTGTACAAATGCTGCCGTTGGTTATGTTCTTTCCTTCTGGGTAAAAAGCATGCATCGCAAACGAACTCAATGAGTAGCTCGGCTCGTGTTATCAACAATCTCGCAAACGTCGATTTCTGTTTCAATTTCTTGCTTGCTACAAAAAACACCAGCAGATGAATTTCCCCGACAATCGTGGAAATTATATTTTAAATATTCCAACGTCCATGTAATCCCAGAACATGAATATTTCATGGCGTGCCATGTTTCACGAGCTATATGAAAAACAAGAAATAGACAGATTACAAACAGGATACAGAAATACTGAAGCAAGTGAATACAGAATTAGAGAATTGAATCAAGAGGATCCTTTGACCATTTTCGACACACTACACAGACTTGTCCTCGCTCGGCTGAGGTTAATCTGTTGGTTTACATAACAAAAGGCCTTTCCCACAAATATATTATGCATTTCAAATGTTTACAACTATGATGTTTTATTCACAAAATCTTTTCCATGTGCGAAGCGACAGTGTTTGTTAATTGTCTGTTCGTATGACCTAGATACGTGTAATCTCTCAATGGCATTGCGATTCATACATGTGCAGAATTCAGGGTAGGAGTGTTTCTTTACAGACGTATAGCAGATGATGAAAATCTTGGAAGTGGTGTGACAAAAATATTGAAGTGTGGTGCATGTAGATCCAAGTGTCATAGGCATCCCCCAGATTTCTATACTTCAAACGTGCAGTTATATACCCCGTTCACTCTTCATGATACCCAGAACCCCTAAGGTCAATTCATGTTAATGGATATTCATACAACTCACTGAACTCTATACATGGTAGATGAGCATACTATAGTGTGTTCACTATAAGATGAAACATGACCTTTGATAAAGTACATTGAAATAACACTATGAAGACCAGGGTCATGATCCAAACCTAGGGTAAAAACACTATAGTAGCTATAGTGTATTTAGTCACAACCTGGAGCCTCTTCTCTGACAAAATGTATACAATATAAGTGGCAAAAGAATGTTCCAACTTACACTGAACAGGGTATAGAGCTAATAGTGGATTCTCTCTACAATAGACAAGTCAGTATACTCAGTGCTTTCTTCTAATCACATCTATTTGTCTCACAGGGCATCATTGCCTGTTGGTAACAAACTGAATTATATCATACAGACATCTGCTTTTTCATAATGATTCACATTTAATGAAGAAAAAGAGGAAATCATTTTGACAATTTCTATAACAAATAAATAACTAACGACCCACGAGAAAACGATTAACAGTGTTGAATCCAGAAGGACAGCCAAAGCTGGGATTCTCGCACTACAAGAAATACAATATTTAAATGCAGATGACACCAGCCCGCCATGGCCGTGGTCGTGTAACTTTCACCGAAGATGAGAGAGAGAGAGAAAGAGGGAGGGAATACCTTGGCGAAGATTAAAGGGATTTGTTTCCAAACGTCTTGGGTTAAATTTGAACTTGTCAAACCTCCTCTCCCATTCACGCATAGCTTTATTTTTATGCCCGGGTATATCACGTATATCCCACTTGGCTTGCCCTAATGGAATTGCAAGTCACTGTCTTTTTTTTATCGTATGCACTGTAATACCTTCTCTACTGGCTGATAAAATATGGCCTTTAGTAGAGGCTTTTTAAGTACTTTAAATTATTAAGTCTTTTTGATGGTCATTTTTATCCAATGGAGAGTTTCTCTGGATTCTCACACTTCCCACATCCAGGGGTAGTTCTTTATTTTGGTTTGGGCGAGGATGTGCAGCTAGAATTCTGAAAACATACCATATTTGATGAGCTGCAAATGAGCCCTAAAATATACTGTTGGTCTGGATATTGAAATCATTTGTTTGAAATTAAGCTTTTTTTAAATCAAGACAATTTCACTTCAACATAGTGAAAAATTAACATTTTAATACATTTTCTTTTGTTTAAAAAATTTGGATAAAGAACCAGTTTATGTAATTTTGTGACCCATAGCTATTATAGGTCTACCTAAAATACTACCTTTCTTAAAATGGGTTGTGCAGCACACCTTCCCTCGCATTTCACCAAAGTTTCAGGTTCGATTCCCGGAAGGGGTTCCTTCTTGATGGCTTTATGTGAATTCGGTTTCTAAATCCATACTCAATCCACACTCTTTACCACAGGTTTTTTTCTGGGTACTCCTGCATAAAAAAATCAAGTTTCTTGGGGTACTTCTGTTTTGGTATTATGGTTTTTCTGACGTGCTCAACACCTAACATGGCTGCCGAACAGCGCCATGAGCAGGTACTAGTGTGGATATGTCAGGCCCTAAAAATACTCAAATCATTGTTATTGCACATCCTATAACAACCTTCAACTTCCACTAAGACACCTCCCCCCTCCAGTGTTCTATAAATTTGACCTTGGGTATAAGGTGGATGCCCAGGATGCTGGTAAATTTGGAGGTTTTGAAGGTTGCTCAATTCAGACCTGGTAGCAGAGATAGGAGGACATACTGGGGTGAAGAAAGTGAAGTGAAAATGAGAAAGGTCACCAAAATTAATTAGATAACCTCTAGTGATGTCTACAACAGCTGATTCAAACAAAAAAGTAGTATTAAGATGTTGAGAACTCTTCACATGCAGAGATAAGAAGATACCATCTTTGTAGAAATCATGATCTCCCACTGTTTCTTCTTAATCACACGCTACAGTGTAGTACTGTAAAGGTGGTAATTTTTGCACGTGTAATTTTTCGCACTTCTGCGATTTTTAGCATTTTCACTTGTTTTTAAATTTGCTTTTTTCAGAGCTCCTATATAGACTTAGACACAAAATACACATTTTTGCATGCTCTTAATTTTGTGCTTGCTCAGAAATATGCGAAAAGTGCAAAAATTAATGTAGCGTGAATATTTCCTCTTTTACAATACATGGCCGTTGAACTTAGTCCTGCCTTGATTCATTAACACAGCCCAGTGTGAGCACCACAAGCTCCACAGATTTCAAGCAGTGTAGACTTCAAGGGTGTTAAAATCTAACTACTACTTTCCTGTGTGGTCAGATGGTGGTGCGCGTCCCGCCCGGCCCTACCGCGGCAAACGTCAACCCAGATATTTCATCGGCACCCTAGACAATAACATGACTCATGTAAAGCGCTTAAGATTGCACTCCAAATTTGTCACATAAATGTGTGATGGTATCATTTGCGACACCTTAACACAATTTGGGTCAATATGTTGTCGCATTATAGAGTGTCTGTGGGTTATTGAACTGGAACTGTGGAGGAATCAGAATAGAGCGATTTCTGTCATCCCTCGGCATTGAATGAAACATTTGTGAAAAGCCAATGTTATACTCTGAATTCCAAAAAGCAAGCTTCGGGAAGACTTTTAGGACAATTTATGAAAAGTGCCTTAAACGTCTTGTTCAAGAATGAAATCATAATGGGGGGGGATGGTATTCTGAAAGGAGCTAAACTTTAGACCTGGGTTAAACCAGGGTTAGTTCCTACAAGAGGGGACCGTTTTCCTTTCAAATACGTGAACGTCAAAGAAAGGTGAGAAAATTCCTCATGGAGGGCTGTTCCAGCCCATACATGAGGCATTTTTCTCACCAGTACAGCTACACTTTTAGAGTATGTTGTAAGAAAAAAAGGTCCCCTCTTGTAGGACTAACTAGATTTAAACCCAGGTCTAAAGTTAGTCTCCCTTTCAGAATACCAGCCATAGTTGTATTGAGCCAAATCAAAATTTTTGATTGGCAGATATTCTTGCAGTCTGCTGGAACACAGACACTTTTCGCGAGTTGTCATGGTTTTGAATCTGTTCCATAAAAGGACATTCAGCAAAACAAATATTTTTAAGTCGCTATACTTTTAATCCATGGTGGGGGCTTAAATTTGCAAAAAATAAAGGCATTATGAAAATATGTTTGCATAATTGATAATGCATGACTTACTCTCCATACACTTGGCGAGTAGCCTCACACTGAACTTGGGACGGTCACAGATGGCTCCGGGGCCTTTCTAATTAGCACAGACCAGTAATTAGATTTGACCCCATGAGGAATTCAATTGTACTGAAGTTGAGGTTGACCAATTTCCCATGTCAATGGTTGATTACTCCCCTGGTTAGCTGAAGTTCAGGTTGATTCATGTCTTGGTCAAAACAGTGAGGACTAAATGTTAACCATATATTTGGATGCTACATAACTTAAAGGTGCACGAGAGATTCACATATCGGGGTCCCTTAAATATCGAACGAATATGTGTTGCCTTGATGTAAAAGCTTTCCATCAAAAATATCCCCATCTGAAAGGATTAAGACGAAAAATGTTCCGTGGTACCAAAAAATTGTGAAATTGTTAATTTCGTATAGGGCAAATACAAAATTAAGCTATGTTTTACATTGAAAACAACGCACATCCAAATCATCTTTTTCTCTCTTTAAGAAATTTCTGTAGCGAAATACAAGGCAAGAAATCTATTGGGTGTCTAATCTATTATGAAATTACTATTATGACACAATATTTGGGTGCTCAAAATCTCTCGTTGCACTTTACAGCACCGAGGATGTGATGTGTGGTGAGAGTGTAGCTAGGGCCTACACAGCCCAGAAATAGGTGCTGTGCTTGTTCAGGTGAACTTCTGGTCAGTACTGAGATAGGATATTCAGGAGGTAAAGGTAAAGCAAATACTGGGGCCTACATAAACACTGAAATAAACCTTGGCCATAGAGACTATGAAGAGTAGTAGGCCTACATTCTGTATAGATGAAACAAATTGACGACTAGATTTATAAAATCGAAGCCACTACATCTTCACAGGATTAGTTAACTCACAAAATATGCGTGTGTGAAACCGTTGATAATCTCATATCAGAAAACTAAATGATCAAAAGATACCCTGGGGTATATATCCTCTCAACTATACCTCAGTGTGGAATACAAGTTGAGGAGATGAGGGTCTCATGACCAAATGATCTGTGAAAAAGCAAAAGGTTCTTTGGTTGGCTATGTATTTTGATCTTGGAAAAAAAAAGATATTTGCCTGTATGGCAATCGCAAATAGGCCTGCATGGTGTTCTTCTTTTTAGGCTACAGTAGAGTGATCATTAAACAAGAATATTAACCAGGCTAAGATGAGTTATGTGTTCCGCATGAGTTGATCGTGTGTATGTAAATCGATCATTCCATAAGTACACTCTGGGGATCTATGATTTTTTTTTTGTAAACAGTTTTTTTTTTTTTTAAAAAACATTAATGTTACCCAACATTCCCTATCAAGTTACATGAGAAGAATTACAGGTGCCAACTTCTGAAAGAATAAAATATAGGTCTCCTTTCTTCGTCTTCCATCAGAAAAATCCAGACAAAATTATTTGATGAATAACCTGGACTATGGATTCTACAGCCAACAGCAAGGGCCGGGTCAAGGGCTATTAAATGTACCCAATTAATATTGACACACATAAACACAACCCCTCACACTAGGGGTGCACACCCCTTACAAGGAATTGGTAGAGGTCAAACCACAATGCTGTCTCTTAGACATCACTCAACACTAGGACCATGGGCTGTATAGTGACAAACTCTTGATCTGTCACAGATATTGTGCAATCTCAGAAAATATAAGCTGGTGGTGACCCAGTTTATCATTTTTTATTTCAATTTTAAGAACACAACTGCCTGACAAAACCATCATGTAATGGTAGCAAAGAGTATGATGTTAAAAGTATGTCCAAACGTTGGTTGGTTCAGAAGCAAATGTTGACATAATTAACACATGCATTGACCACCTGTCCACGAGGTATCACGACCTAAACTCACCCTGCCAGCCAGTAGAGGAAATCCATAATCATAGACAGGCAAAAACCTGCACATCATAAATTCATAAGTCAGCCAGGGAAAAAATATGGACAGAAGAGGGAGAAGGCTGGGCTGAACATGAGCTGAAATCTATGTTAATGGCCAAAACCATTTGCCTTGCAACTGAGATGCATATCTAGGTGCACTCACGAGATTTATGGGTTGAAATATTTTGGTCTAGAGGCCTCTCAGACAAACAAATCTGAGCTCCAATGGGCAGATACAGGATAAATAGTGAAGCTCCTATCACTTTAAAGGGGAGGGCTAACCCGATTTAAGTATATAAAGTTTGCATATTGATAGAATGGCCTTCACCCTAAAACTAACTGTAAACAGTTTAGACCGATATTTCAAACCCGTTTGATGTGAAGAGCTAAAAACATGGTTGTAATTCCCACTCTGTGTAATTAATATCGGTTGACCAAATGGGGCACATTTTCGCAAAATATTTTTAAAAAAAAAAAAAATCCGATTACAAATTTTGCGTTAAAATCAGTCCGCTTGTTGGTTAGTAGAAGCATTAAGGTTTGTATTAAATTGGCCCATAGAGCCATATTAGAACAGTGTGACCACAACTGTTTTTGGGTCATAATATCAAAAACAAACATCTCCGGGCTTAAATTTCACTGGGGTAATTAAAAAAATTTGAACTTTTTTGTAACATCAAAATCTCAATATTCATGGATGGTGGGGGGGGGGGCAAGGTGATTTGGGTAATTAAACCTTTACTAAGTCAACTAAGGCACGAATGACGAAAGACAACAAAATACAAAAAAAACAATCAACAGCTATATAACCATAACAGTAAGAGAGGAGCAATTGGCCTCTCTACAAAGTGAGACAGGTCTTTCATGAGATTTCTGAATCTATCTTCAGCCAAAAATGGCTGTCACGGCAGGCAACAGCCATCAAAGGAAACATTACACACCTCTCACGACTAACCCAAGAAAGCACTTTATTCTTCCCGTGAACATTCTCTCCCCGCTGTAAGGCGGGCACAAGATGGATGTCTGGTAAAACGCTCCCCGAGCGCATCACCACTTCCTGAAAACAAATCCATGTTGTCAGATGTTCATCTAAAGTTGCCCGGCCATACTAGACACAATCTTGAAGTTCAAGTACATAAGATGCCGGGGACAGCGAGTCTAGTGTTGAAATGTTGGATCAAAGAGAGGGGTTGTGTGAGGATGTGAGGTATTACAACCCGGTTTATGTTCATGGAACATAGTGATACTCTGGTTACAAATTCAGTATGTCAGGTTTGTCTGCCAAATTTGGCAGTGTCTGCCTGAGATCTGCTCGGGTACCATTCTGGGTTATTAGATTATTAGGATGAATAAGGACAGCATGAAAACGATACCAGCGAAACCGTACTATCAGGACAAGATGGCGATAAAATTTCACAAAATTTTCTTTTGTCAATTTAAAAATACAAATTATTATTATTATTAATTACTATTAGGTGGCCTTTTTAACACAGCTAGAATTATTAAAACCTACATTATTGCTACTTTTGTAATACATACAATATCCTCTGAGAAATAAGCTGTTGCTTTTAAAAATACATTTAAATACATGTTTAAATTCTTGAAATTTTCACATTTTTTCGCCAATTTTCCCAATGTCTTGAGTCAGCATGTCGAGTTGATTTGAGTCAGCGACGCGTCATATGACCTAGGAGAAAACCCCGCAAAGGTGGTATAATAGAAAATGAAGAAATCCATCTTTCCCACGTCACTTTATCTCAAGGTTAAATGAGTCTACAAACGAAACCCCCCAAACATTTACAATTTATGTAAAATGTTAAACACGCTCACAGCAACCTCACCCCAATGCGAAGAACAGCACATTACAAATTTACTACATACCATCCCCCCAAGCATTGCCTCAATGCGAGAACTATTTTCCCTCTATGATACCCGTCAAATTTTCACACCTACATATATTTTCTTAATTACCCACACTGCTTACAATTTGCATAATTAATTTTCCCATAGATTACTCATCTGCCACCATTTCTGCATCACCTCAGTCTCACTCAAATTCGATACTTCATTCTTCTGCCCGATTACCTCCAAATGAAGAGAAAGCGAGACGAAAAAAGCCACCGAGTTCTGTAAACTTTGTTAAGAACCAAGTTTGGGTGATTAATAAATTGCCATTGATTAAGAAGAAAATCCGTTGGGAAACTAACCCCAACCTAGTTTTCTTTCCGCTCGGTTAAACTCAAGAACAAATGAGTGCTCATTGAGGTAGCGGTACGGAGTCCCTTTTTTCGTCGTGGTTAATTAATTTGGGAACAACACAACAACGGATACCCTTGAACCAAGGCGTAATCTAGACCCGTATTCTATACCCTGTTTTGAATAATACACAAACCGAATGCACGCCATGGAAACTTAACATACTGTGCTTTTTTTTAGTCGGGCAGACTTCTGTATACGCTGATATTTTTGCAGTGGTTTTATTCACACAAATTTTGCAAATCAATACAGAAGTATGAATTTAAAGCAAAAATATATTAATTTAATATAACTGAGTTCAATTATTGTAAGTAATAATTATAAGTAGTAATTTTGCACTCACATTTTTCACAAACTTCTGAACTAATGTGAAGTTAATAACTTGTGAAAATGTTATTTGTGTAGGACTATGTAGGAAAGCTGAAAATAGCAAAATTATTTTTTATTTCAATTTTTAAAATTGCTGAGTGCACTACACAAATTAATAATGCCACAATTACCACTTGTACAATTTACAGTACACTTGTTTAAGATTCCATTAAATTAGCATCTCATGCAATGCCAAAAATATAAAATTGCAAACAATTTGGGAAGCGAAAATTGTTACATATACAGCAATGTGCTGTGATTAATATGAGATATGGAAAGCAAAGCTGAGGGGTAATCTAAAGCTTGGTCTAGGTATGTTCAAAATGAGAGAAAAGATGTAATGTTGAACTAAATATGAAGGGTAAATAAGCTATGTTTCACATCGAGAGTAGGGAGGAGAGCGAACCTCCCCTCGACTCTCGATTATTTGATGTAATGATAGGATGCAACAAAGAAGCAAATTCTATAATCTACTAGCAACTAAGACTTTTAGTGTGATATCTCTAATACCATAAATGCTTTTCTGTTCACACTGCGTAATTTTGTATGGTGACAGTTTGAAATGATAATGTAGCCTTGCATACAACTCACAAGTTTCTCTTCCATTTCTCTCCCATCCCCCTAGATCCCCTAAAAGTATCTTAAATTTCTTTAAACTTTCTGTCAAATTTCCACATAAAACCCCGACATGTAGGCTTGTAACCTTTGTTGCTAATTACCATTGACTTCTTTCAACCACGTCCACGGCAATAAAGACAAACGGCACTCAGACCTGGAATCAAGTCTAACGTTACCCATGAGTAGATGGGAATGGTCAATATAATTCCACCATTCACATCTGCACTGTGTTTATTCCATCATCTCCTCACATGATTGACGGACAGTATGAATAAAAACACCACAAAAATACCAGATCAATTCCTTCCGTTTTGGGGAGCACGACCAGCAATGCGATATTTAGTAGTTAATCTACCACAAATAAAAACATGACACCAGGTGTACTCATTTGCATAATCCTCGTTTTACGGTAACATAAACCAGCGTGGTGAACTGGAGTGATATCAGGTGTCCACCCAGTCCTGCGCGTGTTGATGGACAGGTCGTAACGCCAAGATCCAAAAGGGGTTAGAAGCTACGTGACCATCAACCCCCATCCTCCTGCCGGACAATTCTCGCTTCACGCCAATTTGGCCGGCAATTTCTATTATGAATTCCTGTCGTTTTTAACATCTGGTGTGGAGCAAGAAAAGATGAGGGCCCTTGAACGGAGACCTTGCCTTATATGCATCGGTAATTAACACCCTGAATTGACACGCAAGTTGTGTGGCTAAGTAGGCCGGCCCGGTGTATCCCGATATATATTATATAGAAATTCTGTAGTATCCAGTCCTGTTAATCAATTAAGGTGTAAATTTCAAGTGAACTACATTTATTATGCCTAAACGACCAGTTTTGGTTTCATAAATGTACAATCACCAACCTGAAATATTCTTCAATTAAATTCTGAGATGAAACTTGAGACGGCGATGGTTGCTATATTATGAAATTTCACAAGAGTCCGATATCACCTTCTTTTCCTGGGAGAGCAAAATAGAGGACAAGGTTTTTTGCATTCTCTGCTATCAGGGGAAGATAGCAAACCGCTTTAGAAATCCAGTGGTGAGTTAATACTTAAAATATTTAATATGTGTTCCAAATTCAGAAGTATTTTAAAACAGATGCTGTGAGGAATTTATTGTTTTGTTGTTTTCACTCTCAAATGTGGTGATATTCATACTTTTAAATCAAATTAAACACTTATTTTATTCAGAAGGGAAATGCAGAGTTAGTGTATCATGGACTTTATTAGTGTATTGAGGACTAAAGGAAAAAGCTATGTGACATTGAGTTCGTCAACAAATTTGAAGAATCTATACCCTTCTTTCTATAGCTTTACAAAGTTTCAATTATTTCATTTAGCTTTAATTGGGAACCAGTATAATTTTGACCAAATTGATTGGGTGTGGGTATGTGTGTGTGTGTGTGTGTGGGGGGGGGGGTAATGAATCTAATTGGACTTCTTTTGAAGTGCCCTTACCATCCTTCTGCTCTATTTATCATACTACATCTGACTCAAACCATTTAGTCCCAATATTTCACCTCTCATTTTAACTCTAACCATAATCCTAGCATAACCCCCAGCCTAATCCTTAGCCTAAGCCCAGCCTAATCTAGCCTAACCCCAAGCCTTAACTAATCCAACCATAAACTTAACAATACAAGCAGGGATTCCCAAGGGGGTGAACCCCCATTACAACAGTTCGTCCGTGATGGGCGATGAATTTGAAATTTGCACGGAAGACTAATTATTAGTTTGAGTGCTTGTATACACACATATGTCAATTCGATACAAACAATCCGCCAAAATATCAGGTGTGGAGGTTGGGTGCTATTGGGTGGGTAGATTTTGTAATACCATGGCCAACAACGAATGAAATGACACATCATTCGTCTTAATTTAAATAAAACGCCTCAATGAATACATCTTTTCACCTAAGCGCGCCATTGCATTATGAGAAAAAAGAGTTATATGAGCACAAATGATCAGGTTAAAATATTAGTACAACTCGCACACCCTCTAACACTACATTATTTGTATCATACCGATTTAGGTATATGCAAAGCGGCAAACCCACAGTATGTGGAAGAAGCAGAGGCAGCCATTGCTTTCTATTGTTGGTACTCTATGTTTTCTTTGTGGTCGGCAAAACATGCGAGACGGTGTATTTCTAAAGATTACGTAACGTTTTGCCTCTCTATCTATATAGAACCTCTTTGGGTATTCCAGAATCTTTTACTATTGTTACATCTAACTTGGCCTTCAAATATTACTTACTCATCCAAAAGGCACAAAAATATGACCTAAATAAATTGATTGACTGACCTCTCTAACCACAATAGAACCCATTTAATAATACCCAGACACCATCATTAGGTCAATCTGACCATACACTTCTAACTGGGTCACTGACCAATGCCCTTGGGCTTGAGAATGGTGCAAATTACATCACCTTGGCATGCCTGGACCTAGATGAGTAATCCTGAGCTGATAAAATTGCTTTCAAAATTAAGTATGATATTGCGCACCATCAACCTCATCATTATTGGCAAATAATTTATAAGTAATTAGGCAAAAAAAATTCCACAAAAAGCTGTGTAGTAATACGTGAACCAACCACCTGATATTATGTCACGGGTCAGTGGCCATAGCTGAATTTTTGCTCATTGGCACCTAGACAAACCTGACCATATGACTGCATTTTAATTGGTGATATATAAAAGGAAATGATGCATTCAGCCAATCAGGGACATGGTAAGAAAAGTTGAAAGGTTTGTACATATATATATAGAAGGTCTATTTTGATTGGTTACTCAGAAATTCTATCATGCTATATCATGTAATAATCCAATCAGAGATACTGTTAGAAAGGTGGTAGACCTCAGAGGATTAAAGTGACAGGAGGATATTTTTGGAGGATACAAATTTCTTTCAAATTGCACTTGATCGGTTGTAGACCAACCACCTACCGAGAACCTTTCGAAGGTCTATTGAACAAACAAGCACAAAAGAAAAACCCTTGTTTTGAACTGGCCTGCTATCCTAATTGTCCCTATAGGAAACCATGCTTTGAATTTGAATTTCTGTCGTGTACGACAGGAATTACTAAATCATCTTATTACATAAAGACGGTATATTCCGCTTATTCATTGGTAAGCATTATATACAAATATGCAAAAAACCTGGGTTCGAATAAAATTGAGGACGCTTCTCTCTGGAAATGTCCTCATGTCTCTTTTAAAAGTAAAATGTTTAATCTAAATCTGTTCTCATGTAAAGGTGTGTGACAAATTGCCCACCCCCTTCACTTTGTCCCATCAAAATTGAGAATTTGGTATCATAATAAAGTTGAAATTTAACACATTTATGATATTATGAACAAACGGTCCCCTAATGTGGTCAACCACACTAGTCCACACACACACACATACACATACACTGTTCTATGGGTCAATTTGGTGTACTTTTTGCCTCTTATGTTAAAAAAGCTGGACCGATTTGACTCAAAATTTGCAATGAGATATATTTTTTTGGTGATATGCATCCACCCAAAGCAGAAAACATCATGTACAAAATCAGACCGTGATTGGGTCATCCACCTTTAAAATAAGTGCTGCCAACTCAACCACAGTGCCTTTAAAATGTCTTTTTAAAAACAACCTCCAGCCAGTATTACGATAGATAGTAGCAGCTTTTCATCTCAACAAATTGATCAACTTGCTCAAAATTTCGGTACCCTGTCAGCTAAAATACCTTTAGAGCATTGTAAATAAATCGTGTGCAGCAGGAAAAGTCCACTGGGACTGCCGAGAGGACCTAGATCGCTCATGCCATCACTTTCATTATCTGCACCAGTTTTTGTCATGTGCCAAGAATGTAAATTCGTAAAAACACTCCGGCTCCGGTGCTTATGAGAAATTTACAGCTTTAATCCGACTGCCAATGTCGATGCAATCGTCTCGTCCTGAGCAGTTCATTCCAAACAAAAATAAATCGGGAGAATATTTTATCGCCGAATCTGACCTTATATTACTCGTTGCAACATCTCTCCGGCGGGCCCTTTGGGACGGTTGCGCATTCGAGACGGAAAATTAAGCGCTTCAAACTGGCACTTTGTATCGTGTGTATGATCAGAGGACAGGACTTAAACTTGATAAGACATAGAACACAAGCTAAGTACAAAGTTTTTGTATTTAGCTATGGCTGACAAAATAAGGCCAAAGTTGGGGTTTCAAAATTTAATTAGACGCGAATTGTGTTTATCTTTGACCAGAGAAATAAGCAATTTTAAGCTGGTGCATACTAATGAAGATGTAAATTCTCCCCTATGGCATATCTCTTATTTTATCAATGATAATGCCATTTGACGAGCTGACAGCTTGGCTAATACAGGTTGCTTTGATGGTTCATAATTAAAAATTATCCATGGCAGTGATTTCTCATTAATTGCAAAAAATAACAAATTTATTTCTCGGTGGGCTTCAATCAGACCAGGTCAGCTCATTTGCAAATTTAATATTGGATAAATACTGACCAGAACGCTTCATGAGCAATCAAAAGCGTTTATCACTAACATCAGCTTTGAAGCTTTGAAGTCCTGCGTCGCTTTGATTTATCAAGATGATTTTCTATGCGTAACTGCCGAAAATGTATGAAATTTAATTTTGCATTCATGCCAGCCTCCCGAGCTCTGCCGTGCACTCAGGGAAGGTCAAGTGCATTAAAAAATGAGGATGCTCTTATTTTTAATCAAAACGAAAACATTTGAAACCACTTTGAGCTGATGAATGTTGATCGGCGAAGATAGTTATGGCATTTCTGTCGAAATTGTCCTAGACGGTAGCGTGCATACCTGTAGAAAGCGGACGGTGCTGGGTTTAATCAAGAGACACTGTCCCAATGGAATGTCGTTATTACAGGTAAACATACTTCTAACATACCTAGATAAACATTTGTTCAATTTCAGCCCACACAGCTATCATTAATTAAACTTAGTATTAAATGTGAAGCATTTGATTTATTTGAGATTTATGTAAGATACTCATTTGATATGCACCTTATTACTTGTGATCAAGTATTTATCCCTTTCATTTATTTGGACTTTTCTTCATGACAGGGTAGCCTCGGAGGGGGTGGCCTCACAGTTGTGTTTAACCTTTGCTGTTCTGTGAGGGCTGCGTAACCATACACGAAATAAAAAACAAAAGATGGCACCCAAGCTGAGTAAGACAACAATCGAAATAGCAGCAATACAGACAGTGCAATTCTCGCAAGTCCCCCCTGCTAAGAATCCTTGCCATCACCAGCCCCCCCAAAACTTAACTGACCGTTTAAGTGTCTATCGAGAGAGACCCAAATTTGGCACCTCAGAAAATGCCTCTCTACACCCCTTCTGCCCCCCTTC